>FXXK01001135.1:50445-69944 GCA_900184695.1 Betula pendula | reverse complement strand
TGTGATACATATTATTTTTAAAAATGATTATTTTTAGTAAAAAAAAAGTTTTTAAAGACACCAAAATAATGCATTAAAAAATTATAAAACGCAACGTTTAAGAATTAAACAATTTGGCAAAACAAAAAAGCTGATTTCGAATTTTTATTTCTTTTTTTTTAAAATTTATTTTTCGTACAAAATTTGGGCCGTTGGATGAAGAATCAATCAATTTGGCGTTAGATTGAAATGGTGGAGGACAGCTGTACCGCATACGGAGCTTGTGTGGTTCATGTGTTCGTCAATACAAATGATATTGTGGACTCACTGATCTAAACCATACAAACGTTTCAATCTCTTGCATTTTTTAAAAAACGGTCAGGATGCATTTTGGGATATGCGTCCATGCGGTTTCACGTGGAATGGGTGCAGTGTAAAAATTTTAATTTTTTTTTTAAGTCCCGCGGTAACGAGGACTGAGTCGACTGACATGCCTTAATTGATTTTTTTTTTCAATGCTGAGTGTGGGCGTTGGATGAAGAAGTGATTAAATTTTGACCGTTGGATTGAAATGGTGGAGCCAAATGTAATGCAACGGAGATTTCTTGTGTGTTCCTGTGTTTTTCAATCATAAAAAAATTGTGAGCTCATTGATCTAAACTACAAAACGTTTCAATCTTTTGCATTTTTTAAAAACGGTCAGGATGCATTTTGGGATATGCGTCCCATGCGGTTTCACGTGGAATGGGTGCAGTGTAAAAATTTTAATTTTTTTTTTAAAAATTCCGCGGTTTGAACGAGGACTGAGTCGACTGACATGCCTTAATTGGTTTTTTTTTCGATGCTGAGTGTGGGCCGTTGGATGAAGAGTGATTGAATTTTGGCCGTTGGATTGAAATGGTGGAAGCCAACTGTAACGCAATCAGAGATTAGTGTATGTTCCTGTGTTTTTCAATACATAAAAAAATTGTGAGCTCACTGATCTAAACCACAAAAACGTTTTAATCTTTTGTATTTTTTTAAGCAACGGTCAGGATTTATTTTGGGATATGCGTCCCGTGCGGTTTCACGTGGAATGGATGTAGTATAAAAAATTTTAATTTTTTTTTTTAAACTCGCGCAGTTTGAATGAGGACTGACATGCCTTAATTGCATTTTTTTTTCGATGCTGACTGTGGGCCGTTGGATGAAGAGTGATTGAATTCTGGCCGTTGAATTGAAATGGTGGAAGCCAATTGTAAACCCATATCGCATGGCTTATTATCGGGTGTTTCACAATATATCCTGAGCTCACTTATCTAACGAGTTTCATTAAATCAAGAAAAACAAATTTTCAACTAACGGTTAGGATTAACTATAGATATGTATTTGCTTCGGTCTTACTGTAGGGTGGCCACATAGGATTATTTTTCAAAACTTTTCTAAACGGTAACGTTCCAATTTTTTTTTTTTTTTGCTTTTTTTTTTTTTATTGCTAATCTAGATCGTTGGATGGAAGCTTGAATATTTGGTGACCGTTGGATTAAAAATTACTTCTACAAACCTACTCCGCATAGCAAAAAAACCTCTCAATTCTTAACGTTTGTTTGAGTTATAGAGAGTCTGAGTCTCTGAGACGTTTTCAATTTTTTTTCCCCAACTTTCCTCTTTGTTTTTGAATTCATTCGTCCCCAAACCCGAAGAGTTGATTCTGAAACTTAATCAAATCAGTTGAAATTTTTACACAAACATTTAATGCTGAGTTGCTGACTAGGTTGGAAAATTGAAGTTTCTCTTTAAGGCTTTAATGCAGCTCTTTCAATCTTAACTATTCGTTTCTTCCTCTTCGAAATCCAGCATTTCATTCTATTCAATTCTTTGATCTAATGGAGTATAGCCTTCATCTAGATTTCCTTTTTGATCCCTTTAAATTTTTAAATCAACCATTGTCGGATACGAACTAGAAATCACTAATATGCTTTTCCATTTCGCCGTCAAATCCCATACTTCGTATTTTTTTCTGCTCTCACACGTACCAATGGCAAAAATGTCTCCTGATCTGACTAATAAGCTACTTGAGTACTGGGTTTTGCGTGTCCTGATGTGGTTGTTCCTTCCTTTCCGAGTCCATATTATTTATACATGTTATTGCTCTCAATTTTGTAATTTCTTAAGTGAGAGCAAGAGCATTCTTCTAAAGAGAATTCTGACCTTCGAGCAAGAACAAGTTACAAGTTAGTTATATTTCAAATACCTTATATCCTTAACATTTAATCTTCTTTTGTTTCACTTAGTAGTTTTGCTTCTTCCTTCTTTTTTTTCCAATGTGTAAGTTCTAATATTAATTACGATTTCTTTTTTCAAGGGACTACCATTCAACCTCTGTTGACTCTCTGATTTCTGTTTTTGATTCTCCAAGACTTCAAGTTATCAACGTGAATCGAATCTAACTCTCAAGTTTTTTAATTATATAATTTATTAGATTATTTTTTTATACTCTGAATCTTCTGATCAAATAATGATAATTGTTAAATTATTAATACTCTGTTATACATTTATTTATTTTTTTTGAGATCATTTATTAGATTAGATTATTAATGCTCTGCTATGCATTTATTTATTTTTTCTGAGATCATTTATTAGATTATATTAATTAGATTAGATTATTAATGCTCTGCTATGCATTTATTTATTTATTTTTTCAAAGATCATTTATAAGAAAGTATCGAATTAGATTAGATTATTAATGCTCTGCTATGCATTTATTCATTTTTTCTGAGATCATTTATTAGATTATATTAATTAGATTAGATTAGATTATTAATACTGTGACGACCCGATCCATAATTATACTGTAGCTATATATATATATATTGAAAACATACAGTAATCATGAACCGGATCTATCGCCACAGGGTGATAGAAAACACCTGCCATACATGTATCTCACAACGTATCATGAGATATACATCTATTACATCAAAGTCACATCACATAATATATAAATTGAGCGGAAGCATTTATATACCAAGGGAGTAATCAATACACCTGTAGAGCTGACAATAAAAATACTAATGATTAAAAGTTTACATTGTAATTATACAAAAGAATGGCTATGCAAACGTGTCACATGCGACACAAGCCAATATACAAAAATAACGATTGTGAACACATCACAACCATATACAAAAGAATAGACTAAGTAAGAGTCTATACAAAATATACATGTCCTACGACGTCAGTCGTAATAGCCGAGGTAGTAGGCTATGGGATTATCGTCTAAGCTCTCAATATTTGCACCAGCATCTATATAACCATAGAGGTCGTCCATGATTATATAGGCGGAAAGAAAAATGAGTGAGTCAACAATCTCAATGAATAAAAATTCACTGAGTTTTCGTAATGAACCAAAGTGTTAGTTACATAAGTTTACAATAATAGTTACTACAAATATGACATTTTATTTTGAAACATAAAGCAGCTGATGAAGTAAATACATGTGGTCATAAAACATCAGAAATAGTATAATAGCTGGGTACATACATGTACGTTCCAGTCTCCCGCCTGTACTAGCACATATACACACTCAACTATGTTATAAATATATCATATAACTTGACTACATTTATATACAAGTATTCTCTTTCTTCAAGGGTGATAACACAAGCATATAAGCATGTCTAAGCAATAAAACATAAATCACATATGCAGCTAGACATAAGAGTATACAGAGGTTCTTGTCCGTAGCGAACTCGTAAGCATACTAATATGTCTATAAGGAAGACCAATAAATCATCATACGCAACTAGCCGTAAGAATATACATATGTGCTTTTCTATGAAACCTCATATGCATACTAATACGTCTATGATAAAATCCACATAAATCATATCACAAATCATCATATAAATACATCATGGTATGCAATGCACTGACACACGAGTATAGATCCTCGTGGCCTAGCACACGAGTACGGACCCTCGTGGCATGGTCTCAATATCCTGACACACGAGTATAAATTCTCGTGGCCTAGCACATGAGTACGAACCCCCGTGACATGGTCTCAATGGCACACGGTCACGAACCCCCGCGGCTAGGTTTTACATACTCTTTAAGCTTTCCACACATATGCTCTATGATCATGCATCAATATTTATCATCATTATTTTCTCAATACAAATCTCAATAAGACATCATGAAACTTAATAAAATCAATCTTTTCGCCATATATCATTTTTCAAATATCAATAGTAAATCAAATACCATAAACTCAACATATCAATATATTTATCCGCCATAGTCATAAATCACAATAAATTATCAAAACTCATCATCAATCACTCATCAAATCATCATAAATCTCAAGAAGATAAGCGAAAGCACAAATCACATATTGTCACAAGATATCATCGGTTCGACTTTTAAATCATTATATTGTTTCATCGAATTCTCATAAAAATATTTGTTTTGTTTATCAAGTACAACATCTGCTAAACATTTAAAACAAAACATAAAATACTTTAAGGTGTGTATCACTCTCAGTAAGTATAAATACTTACTTATTTCGCTTGTTGATTTCTAATTCCTGAATGCTCTAGCAATGTCCGCTGCATAATACATTGCCACACATCAATGACTCTACACATTCTAACTCAACTCAACTCACATACCCCATAACTAGGATACTTGAATATACAAGTATCAATGTGACCATAAGCAACCCATAGAATTCTAGGGTTTCAAATAGCCCAAGAATCATCTATTTAACTAACTCATAGTGAATTACTAGGGTTATACATCATAAAACCCCAAAATGTTAACTATGGAAAAATCTAGGGTTTTGGACATTTACCTCAATTCTTGAAGAATCCGGAGTTGTGAGCTTCAGAATTTTAATCCGATGTAAGGAGAGTTCAAACCAACGAGAACCCTAAGAAAATGACCAATGCTAAGCTATACATTCAAAATTATAGCCTAAGCATTGAGGATTTAGAGTTTTAAGAAATTTATTTTGAATCAATCGGTGAAGTTAGGTTTTCAACGCCAAGAATCTTGTTCCCGGGGTTAGAAATGTGTTTGGGGACTCCCTAAAATCAATACCCCATGTTTGGGTATGAACCCTATGAGAGAGAAGGGAGAAAATGGCGGAGAAAAAGAAGAAAAATCAGAAATGGCGGAAAAAATCGCATTCCAGCCTTATATAGTCGGGTGAACAGTGTTACCGTCCGAACGACAACTCTTACCATCCGGACCGTGCTGCGAACGTGGTGCGGACGGTCGCCACTGAGTGAATAGTGGCATTGGACCATCTAAACGACACTGCGAACGGTGCTGCGAATGACCAATTTTGGGCGACAACCGTCCGGACGACCTGCGGACACTGCTGCAGATGGTCGACACTGCCATCATGTTTTGACCCCCAAAAAGTTGGAATTGGAAAATTTTTATGAAATACAAAGTTGTAGGTCTTTGAGTCATCTTTCCAATGACATAAAGTTTTCCTCAATCGAAATTCGGAGTAAAAAGTTATGACCATTTTAATCCGATGGGGTCAAAACTAAAATTATCAATTCAAGTAAAAACCACCGAATACTTTCCTAAAGCTTATTTTCTTTGCATTTGTCCATCCTCCTTACTTTTTTTTTTACTATCTTTTTACCCTTGCCTATTTATAGTGATTTATAATTCATAATTAAGACCTTGGGCGTTACAAATGCTCTGCTATTCATTTATTTATTTTTTCTGAGATCATTTATCATATTATATTAATTAGATTAGATTATTAATGCTCTGCTATACATTTATAGAATTTTAAATTAGATTATAGGAGTAAATTGTTTTGAATTCTCTGTTCTCGACAGAAATTAGCTACAAACTGGTTTGTAGCAATTAACTACAAATTAATCTAATAAAATGACATGTGTCCCTTAATTATTAGAATTTCTGTAGCTAATTTCTGTCATCTGATTAATTATTAGAATTTGTTATTTTTTTGATGATCTATGATTCATTTATTAGATTATATTTATTAGACTACTTTTAATACATATGTTTTATGAAGAAAAATTGTTATACATTTAATGCATATGTTTCAATGATCTGTTATACATTTATTAGATTAGAAAAATTGTTCTACATTTAATGCATATGTTGTAATGTTGTCTTATACATTTATTAGTTAATGATAGGAGATTGTTAGATTCAAGTAAATTATGTACTTGGAGTGGGGAGTAAATTCTAGATTCTAGTTGTATAAATTATAAATTTGAGTTAGATTAAAATTTTTTTAATTTAAGTTAAGATTGAAATTCTGTTAGATTAAAATTCTATTAGATTAAAATTCTGTAAATTAGGTATATAAATTTAAATTAGATTAAATTCTAGGTATATAAATTTAAGTTAGATTAAAATTCAGTTAATAAGGTTTTTTAGAATTCTGTTAGATTAAAATTAGATTAAAATTCTGTTAATAAGGTTTTCAAATATAATTAGGTAGTTTAGATTAAATACTAGGTGTATAAATTTAACTTAGATTAAAATTCTGTTAGGTAGTTTAGATTAAATACTAGGTATATAAATTTAAGTTAGATTAAAATTGTTAGATTAAAATTCTGTTATTTAGATATATAAATTTAAGTTAGATTAAATTCTAGGTATATAAATTTAAGTTAGATTAAAATTCTGTCAGATTAAAATTGTTAGATTAAAATTCTGTTATTTAGGTATCTAAATTTAAGTTAGATTAAAGTTCTGTTAGATTAAAATTGTTAGATTAAAATTCTATTATTTAGATATATAAATTTAAGTTAAATTAAATTATAGGTATATAAAATTCTGTTATATTAAAATTGTTAGATTAAAATTCTGTTATTTAGGTATATAAATTTAAGTTAGATTAAAATTTTGTTAGATTAAAATTCTGTTATTTAGATATATAAATTTAAGTTAGATTAAATTCTAGGTATATAAATTTAAGTTAGATTAAAATTCTGTTATTTAGATATATAAATTTAAGTTAGATTAAATTCTAGGTATATAATTTAAGTTAGATTAAAATTCTGTGAGATGAAAATTTTGTTATATTAAAATTGTTAGATTAAAATTCTGTTATTTAGATATATAAATTTAAGTTAGATTAAATTCTAGCTATATAAATTTAAGTTAGATTAAAATTCTGTTATATTTAAAAATTATAAGATTAAAATTCTGTTATTTAGGTATATAAATTTAAGTTAGNATTAAATTCTAAGTATATAAATTTAAGTTAGATTAAAATTCTGTTATTTAGATATATAAATTTAAGTTAGATTAAATTCTAGGTATATAATTTAAGTTAGATTAAAATTCTGTGAGATGAAAATTTTGTTATATTAAAATTGTTAGATTAAAATTCTGTTATTTAGGTTAAAATTGTTAGATTAAAATTCTGTTATTTAGATATATAAATTTAAGTTAGATTAAATTCTAGCTATATAAATTTAAGTTAGATTAAAATTCTGTTATATTAAAATTATAAGATTAAAATTCTGTTATTTAGGTATATAAATTTAAGTTAGATTAAAATTCTGTTATTTAGATATATAAGTTAGATTAAATTCTAGGTATATAAATTTAAGTTAGATTAAAATTCGATTATATTAAAATTGTTAGATTAAAATTCTGTTATTTAGGTATATAAATTTAAGTTAGATTAAAGTTCTGTTAGATTAAAATTCTGTTATTTAGATATATAAATTTAAGTTAGATTAAAATTCTGTTATATTAAAATTGTTAGATTAAAATTCTGTTAGATTAAAATTATGTTCTTTAAGTATATAAATTTAAGTTAGATTAAAGTTCTGTCAGATTAAAATTCTGTTAGATTAAATTCTAGATATATAAAATTCTGTTATATTAAAATTCTGTTATTTAGGTATATAAATTTAAATTGTTAGATTAAAATTATGTTAAGAAGGTTTTTTAAAATTCTGTTAGATTAAAATTAGATTAAAATTCTGTTAATAAGATTTTCAAATATAATTTGGTGGTTTAGATTAAATACTAGGTGTATAAATTTAAGTTATATTAAAATTGTTAGATTAAAATTCTGTTATTTAGGTATATAAATTTAAATTAAATTAAATTCTAGTTGTATTAATTTTAATTAAATTAATAAAATCTAATTAGGTGTATACATTTAATTATATTAAATTCTAGGTGTATAAATTTAAATTAAATTAATACATTTGCATACATATTCATAAGGTTTGCAATTATAGTTAGGTGTATAAATTTAAATTAACTCAAATTCTAAGTGTATAAATTAAAATTAAATTAAGTTGTATTCATAAGATTTGCAAATTAATTAGGTGATTTAAATTAAAATTTAAAGATATGGAGGGTGATTTACACTTGCTTGATACAATTGAGGAGCATGACAATTTGGGATCTGAAGAACATATTGGGGTTCAAGATACTGTGTCTAATTGATAAGCCTTGAACGTTATGCATTCAAGCCCCTTAACTCGCATTTGTTAAACCTTAGTTATTTTGTAATATAACATTTTGTCATGTTTTTGTGTTAGTTAGTGCTTTCAGGTCTTATGGTGAATGTGCACTCTACATCACGGATTTCCTAAAAATATGCTGATAGACTCAAACTTGGCTCGAGCGACATCATTATTTGGCTCGAGCGAGATAGACTCAACTTGGCTCGAGCGACTTCATCATTTAGCTAGAGCGAAGAAGCACCCAAATGGCTCGAGCGAACTCGGTCGCACCAGAATCCAATTTGAGATCTGCACTTGATTTTGGGAGAGAAATGTTCCTAAAGATTGGGTCAAGTGCGAATTCACCTCTGAGATCCCTCAAAGAGTGGTTTTAACTCTATATCCTTGCAATGAGAGATTGGGGGAGACTCAATCCCTTAAACTAAGGGATTAGATTGTGATTTTGAGGGATTGAATGAAGGATTCAAATAGGAGCTGAATCTCTCATCCAAAGGGGTCGATTTTCGGAGTACCAAGCACGATTTAGGGTTCTGGGTTCTAGGAAATTTTGTCCAGCAGCTCACAACACTCAAGGAATATATTTCTCTTCATTAATAGAGAATTATATATCCTTCATGAGTAGCTAATTTCTTATTTATAGGAATTAATGTAGCCCTTTCCAAGTCCATGGTTTGATTGTATTTAATTTTGGGATTTTCAATATGTGAATGANCTAAGGGATTTAGATTGTGATTTTTGAGGGATTGAATGAAGGATTCAAATAGGAGCTGAATCTCTCATCCAAAGGGGTCGATTTTCGGAGTACCAAGCACGATTTAGGGTTCTGGGTTCTAGGAAATTTTGTCCAGCAGCTCACAACACTCAAGGAATATATTTCTCTTCATTAATAGAGAATTATATATCCTTCATGAGTAGCTAATTTCTTATTTATAGGAATTAATGTAGCCCTTTCCAAGTCCATGGTTTGATTGTATTTAATTTTGGGATTTTCAATATGTGAATGATGATTGCATAGCTTAGAGTTTTACAAAATCTTTGTAATCAATTCAATGCTCATACTTGTTCTTGATAAAAACTCCATCTTGTCTATAAGAAGTTCATTTGTCTTGAATGAAATTGACATTCCTATTTTCTGTGATTATAGGAATGATAGTTATGCAATAATATTTTTTGACATAAAATCAAGAGATTAGATAGGCCATGCCTAGGGAAGAAGATCTGTACTACATCTTAGATTAGTGTAATGTAGGTAGACGGATCATGCCAACCGAAGATGGGTTATACTCATTTCTTGATAATGTGTATGCTCATTAGAAGGTTTTATAGGCCATACCTAGGGAAGACGGATCGTACCACAACTAGTGTTTAGGTGGACGAGCCATGCTAACTGAAGATGGATTATCATCACTTTCTAACTAAAATATTTTCTTGTCGATGTTGTCATATGGTTGACACCCATTATGCGCATCATATTACGCACATAATGAGAATCCCATGTGAATACAATCTGCCATTGGTACGAGGTTTGTGGTGAAGTCATATTCCTATGTTTCTCTCCTTCTTATTTAATTATTTGTTTATGCTTATTTTCATTTCCGAAACAAAAAACCAAATATATTTTCTAAGTTAGATTAGAGGAGGTTTTAAATAGTTGATAAACATCCGATCAAATAAACAGTTCTTGAGGTTCGACACCCTCTATATAGCCCTATCTTATAAGGATTCGTTCTATTGCGAGTGGTATAAATTTATTATTGATCCGTAAAATTCACATCAATTTTTGACGCCATTGCTGGGGACTGTTTAACGATTGTTTATTAAGTATTTGGGATTGAATCTACTTTAATTCCGTACATATTTTGTTTATAGATCATTTTGTGCATAATTTGACTTTGTGTTTCAGTTCTGTCTGTTTCAGGTCTGCAGACTTAGCTCGAGCTAAACATCTATTTGGCTCGAGCCAAGTGGAAGCTCGAGTGAAACATCATTCTGGCTCGAGCTAAGTTGTGTGCTCGAGCGAAACTACAAAGTGGCTCGAGTGACTTGCCCTCAGACAAGACCACAGGAGCTACTGCATTGCAGAAACAGTAACTTCTAAAATTTTGTTTTTCCTTTTTCATTTGTATATATCCTCTGTACACATTGTTACTGTTAACCAGTAGCGTATGCATGGTCATCGGTCTTTATCATTACCACTTTTGAATTGCGACCTAGACTTAGAACGCACTCTTAGAAATCGTAGAAACGAAAGGGACTCAAATCTAAGAGAGCGGATTGAACCAATGGCTGAAGAGGTAGAAAGAACCGTTCTGTTGAGGGATCACTATGTTCCCTCAACTTACACTTCACCTTTATGCCTTCAGCTGCTGAATGTCACAACAGCTCATTATGAACTCAAGTCCAGCATCATTCAAATGCTCCCATCATTTTACAGACTTAGTAATGAAGACCCATATAAGCACCTCGACGAATTCCTGGAAATCTGCACTACCATTAAGTTGCAGAACTTTTCAGAGGATGTTTTACAAATGCGTCTTTTTCCATTCTCTCTCAAGGATAAGGCCAAGTATTGGTTGAACTCTTTGGAACCAAACTCCATTACTTCTTGGGCGCAAATCCAGCAAGCGTTCCTTAAGAAGTACTTTCCCATGGGGAAAACCAATCAAATTCGAAAAGCCATCACTAGTTTTTCACAATCGGAGGGAGAACCTTTTTTTGAAACATGGGAAAGGATGAAGGACCTTTTGCGAAAGTGTCCACACTATGTTGTCCCGAAGTGGCAGCTGGTTCAATGTTTCTATGATGGCTTGACTGAACCACATAGACAAATGGTTGATGCCTTATGTGGAGGTACTTTTATGATGAAAAGTGAGAACAATGCATGGACCCTTTTTGAAAATCTAGGTGAAAACTCTTTACATCATGCATCATCTAATCGTCGAGCACTTGCTCCAAAAGCTCAAAAGACCGAAGGTCTTTTTGAATTAAGAAGTCCTTTAGATGTAACCACCAAGGTGGATGCATTATCAAGGAAATTAGACCAGCTCATGGTAGCTGGTTTTGCTCCAACTACTTCTCACACATCTGCTCCACATGAGCCATGCTCATTTGCTCGAGCCCGATGCACAATGCAAGAGATTGTCCTACAGTTGGACAATTTTCTGACATGACTAACGAGCAAGTGAATGTAGCCTTCTCCAGACCAGGGAATGACCAATACTCCAATTCTTACAACCCTGGATGGAGAGATAATTCTAACTCCTTGGGGAGAGTCCAAGGTGTTGGAAATTCTACTCCACAGTCTTATGGAATGCACAATCAGCCTTATTAGCATTTCAACAATTTTTCATTCAATTACCGACCTCCCCAACACCAGTACCAGCCAGCTCCACCTCCTCCTAGGAACTCTGCCTTAAGGATAAAATGTTGTCTGCTCTAAGCAATCTTGAGGCAAACACTCAATTGATTAACTCTCACTCTCAATCAATTGCGAAGCTAGAAGCCCAAGTTGGGCAGATAGCCAATACACTTAATCAAAGAAGAGAGGGTAAACTTCGAAATCAACCAGTGGCCAACTCCAAGGGATAGTTTGCATACACTAATGGTGCAACATGCAGCACCACTCATGAGCAAGCCCAGGCCGTCACCACTCTACGGAGCAGGAGGACAATTGACAATAAGGTTAGCGAGGAGAATGAGGTCGAAAATGAGCTCCCCATAAATCCAAACCTATCAAAAGGCCTGGGAGCGAGCATTAGAGTCTCAAACTCAGTCACCCCCACTCTTGAGACGGCTTATGAGCCTAGAGCCCCATTTCCTGAACGTCTCAGAGAGTCTTCGCAGTTGGGTAAACATGGAGAGAAGATCCAAGACATAATGGAGGTCTTCAAACAAGTGAAAATTAATATCCCTCTCTTAGATGCTGTCAGACAAATCCTCTCATATGCAAAATTTCTTAAGGACTTTTGCACTCAGAAGCGCAAGATCAATAGCCATGTCCCTAAGAAAGTCATTCTCACGAAGTAGGTAAGCTCCATTCTCTAACATAACATTCCTCCAAAATACAAAGATCATGGTGCCCCCACAATTTCATGTATCATCGGAGCACATAAGGTTGAGAAAGCCTTATTAGACTTAGGAGCAAGTGTCAACTTGTTACCTTACTCTGTGTATTTACAGTTGGGCTTAGGAGAATTAAAATCCACGTCGGTTGCGTTGCAACTCGCTGATCGATCTATTAGGCGACCACGTGGCATTGTGGAGGATGTTATCATAAAGGTGGACAAGTTCTACTTTCCAGTGGACTTCTTAGTTCTAGATACAAAACTTGTCCCCGATCCCAAAAAATCAATTCATGTTATCCTCGGACGTCCTTTCTTAGTTAAGGCTAACGCATGCATTAATTGTAGGACGGGGGTAATGAACATTACATTTAAGAATATGAATGCAAAACTTAATGTGTTCAAGGCCATTCAGCAACCACAGGAGGATGATGAGTGCTTCACTCTAGACATGATTGATGAAATCGTGGAAGACTCACTTCCTTGCATCTTGGCTAAAGACCCTTTAGAGGCGTTTCTAACTCATAGTTGGTGTGATGCTTTAGAGGGTCTTGAGTATTGATACGTACGCGAGCGCGCACCGAATTTTAAAATTTATAATTAACCGCTCGCGATAGATCGTATCCTCGCAGGATAGCTCTAAAAGAGGGTATCGTCTGCAGAGACTGTGATGGTTGGTTTGTCAAGCTTTCGAGATTAGCTCTAGCTCAACTCATGAAACAAAATGTTTTGGTTTTTAAACTAAATGACATAAACGTAAATGACTTAAACATAAATGACATAAACTTTAAATGACATAATTGTAAATGACATAAAGTGTAAATGACATAAATGTAAAGACATGAATGTAAAGATAAAGGTAGAATGCAGATTGTATCTAACTTCGGATCTTTAATAAAGGCATAATATGAGCATGTAAAGGTTGTCAATCCTTATAACGATTTCATCAAGAATTTACTATCAAAAGAAAATGATAAAGTATCATAGTTTCGCACTAGTTGCTCACCTAAATGACATAAATTTAAATGACATAAATCTAAACCTACATGTGAGATAACTCGTGTTCCCTAGCATGCGATATAAGTCCTCTTAATAGCCTACCCAATTATCATGAAATAAGCATAAAGCATCATAGGTTTCCACCCCTCTTTCCATCTATTCTAAGTTAAATTAACATAGATTGAGTTGTGGTCCCTAGCATGCCCTATCAAACTCACATAACATCAAGTCAAAAGCATCATTGCATAGCTTATACTTTCTCAATCAAAGACATCAAAATCATTGAAATCATTCAAGAATCAAATAGATTTCTCATAGACAATAAACAAATCTTTTCTCAAATGGTATATCATTAAGAACAACCCTTTTGCAAATGCAATTATCATACCATTTATACAAAATCCTACCTAAATACAATCAACCTCAACTCATAACCCCATGGAAAAATTACATCAAACCCTAAAAGGGATTCATTTCCTCATGAAGGATTTGGATTTCTCCATGAATTGGAGAAACCCATTTCCTAAGGAGTTTTGGAGCTTATGGATTGAGCTTCTACCTACTGCCCAAGCAATGAAAAATAAACTAAAAACGACCTATGTACAGAACACACTTAGAAGCCCACTGCCTCATCTCCTCTTCCTCTCGGCTGAGTTACATTTATAGAGGCAAAGGAGCTTTGATCTTTCTTAAGGAAAGATCAAGCTAGAGATCTATCTTCCAGCTGTTTAAGAGTCCTCTAGGAAGTTATTTCGGCGCCTACCATAGCCTACCAGCTGCAATCTTTGATAATTTTTTCAAGATATTTAGATATTTGCTGATATTTACGTTTCCAAAAGATTCATGAACTTCACCGGCATTTTTTACCCTTAAGACGTCCAAATTTGATCTTTCACATAAAATAGCATTTGTGCGTCTTGAAGTCTTCTTTCCAACGCCTCTAACCTTGACTCAATCCGATTTTTGTACTGGGAGATATGGTCAGAATAGTATGCGAAGGTGAGTTGCGAAACTGATCTAGATGCTTCTAGAAGCGGCGGCGCTCGAGCACCACTTTTGGGCACTCGAGCGTTGTGGCGCTCGTTCCTCGTTTTGGGCGCTCGAGCATCCATTTTCTGCTTCAGCTTTGGCTTGATGAATTGTTCATCTTTGAGTCCTCTTTCCAATGCCTTTGACTTTGCCTCAATCGGAGTTTTGAGCTAAGAGTTATGGTCAAAAGAGTGCGCAAAGGTCATTGGTCATTAGCTTTGCAAAAGTTGATGTATTTTCAGCCCGAATTTGATAGAATTGTTTGAGTTCTTTATTAAGCCCTACAAAATAAGATAAACACTAAAACATAACAAAATATTAAATTACAATACAAACTAAGGCTTAACATATGCCCGTTAAGGGGCTTAAATGTGTAACATTCAGCAGTTTTTTTAAAAAAACCCTATCTTTGTTTTTAAATTTGTAGTGTTTATCTTTTGTTTGTAATTTTGTTTTCTCAGGACAGGTATTCTTTCATTCAAGTTTGGGGGTATGCTACACGCCAATCCGAGTCCTGCTCAGGTTTTTCCTTTCCTCGGTTTTGTATCTCTCTTTACACATTGGGGACAATGTATGATTTAAGTTTGGGGGTAAGAGAAAAACTTTTTGAAACATTATCATGTTATTCCTGAGAATTGTGTTGAACTTTAATGGTGATTTACATTTCATTGGCAAGTTTAAAATTGTGAACACATGATCATATGGCTAGGAATATAGAGTCTCAATTCTTATCTTTGATTTATGACGTATCACTGGTGTTAATTTGAATTGTCACGAGCACATTAGCACATAGTTTGTGAAGTATGACATGTGAAACCATTTGTGTGTGTTTTCAATGTTTTGAGAAGAATTGGGTGATTTGTTGGATGAACAACCTTGGCAAGGTATTTAATAATAATAATAAAAAAATTATAATTGATGTGGCTAGTTTGGCTTCGTAGCTTTTTTAACTTGAGTTAGTAAGTCCTTAGGGATGTTTCACATCTAATGCCCTAAAGCCATCTGGTTTTGGAGTCATTGGCCTAACACTCGATACATTGGTCAATTAAGGATCTTAAGGGAGCTAAGCATTGCACTACTGCACACAAAAAGAAAAATATTATTTGGCTAGTTAGTTTCGCAGCCTTGTTGACTCGAGTTATTAAGTCTGAAGGGTTTTCACACTTAGTGCCCTAAAACCATCTGGTTTGGGAGTCATTGGCTTAACGCTTGATACATAGGTCAATTAGAAAGCTTAAGGAAGCTAACATTGCACAGCCTGTTTAAAAATAAGAGAAAAAGAAAGGAAAACATTTGCCTATGCCTTGGTTGTATTATCTGATGAAGATCCTAGTAACTTTTGAGGTATTGAAATCATTCACGTTGGAATTAATTTGAAGCCTCATACTTATGTGTTAGTTCACTTTACATAAAGTTGAACTTGTGATGCCTCCGTCAGTCATTGGTAAGTAAGTGGACTTTGAGAATCCTAAGAAATATTGGAGATGGTGTTTATCTTTTTAAGCTTGCTCATGAATGATAATCATTGTTTTTTGTGACACTCATTTCTTTTGAAAAACATGATTTTACATGATGTTTGTGGGTAACATTTCTGTTAAACCCTCACGAGACTTCACTCGTCCACTAGGGATGCCTAGGGGTTTAAAAGGCTTGTTACATATGCCAAATGCAACCGTATTTCCTACGACAAAGGAGGTAGAATAGTTGTTTTTAATTTTGTTTATTTTATTTTCCGCTTTTGTTTTGCTAAGGGACTAGCAATTATAGTTAGGTGCATAAATTTAAATTAACTCAAATTCTAAGTGTATAAATTAAAATTAAATTAAGTTGTATTCATAAGATTTGCAAATTAATTAGGTGATTTCAATTGCTTGATACAATTAAAGAGCATGAAAATTTGGGATCTGAAGAACATATTGGGGTTCAAGATACTGTGTCTAATGAAGAAACTCAAGAGAATGTACATGCTAGAAAGCCTAGGAAAAAGACTTCTGCTGTGTGGAACCATTTTTCAGAGGTTGAGGTAGGAGGTGTAATTAAGAATCAGTGTCAGTGGTGTAAGTCGAAGTTCACTAAGTCAAAATCAAGTTCTACAACCACCTTGTCTAGGCACTTGGAAAGCTGTTTTAAGTACATTGGGTCGGAAAAAAAAAAAAAAGAAGAAGAAGCAAAAGTTGTTGTCAGTTGATGGAAGTGAGACTGCTGATGGAGTGAGCATAGTTTCTAATTTTAATTATGATGAGAGTAAGGTTAGGGAACTTCTGTCTCATATGATTCTTTATCATGAGTATCCATTTATGCTTGTAGAGCATGTGGTATTTAACAAGTTTATGAGGGCTTGCACTCCGCATTGGGAAATAATTTCTTGAGCTACTGCTAAAAATTTATGCATTGCTACTTATGAATCAGAGAAAAAGAAATTGAAAACTTTATTGAGTCGAGTTCATAAAGTTAATATTACAATTGATATGTGGACATCATGTCAACAAATTTCTTACATGGTAGTGACATGCCATTTTATTAATTCTAATTGGAATTTGAATAAGCGTGTTTTGAATTTTTGTAATATTCCACCTCCACACAATGGTCGTATAATTTCTGATGCATCGCACAAATGCTTTCGAGACTGGGACATCGATAACAAAAGTGGTTCAATCACGGTGGACAACGCATTGACAAATGATTCAGCATTGAGGCTTTTAAGGGAGGTTTTTAATATGAGAAAGGCGCTGCTTGTTGAGGGAAAATTGTTTCATGTGCGATGTTGTGCACATATAACTAATTTGATGGTACAAGATGGCCTGGGTCAGATAGAGCCTATTGTTACTTCAATAAGGAATGTGATTAAATACATTGTGGCATCTGAGGGGAGGTTATTGAAATTCAGTGAACATGCGAAGAACTTGCAATTGTCGTCTAAAAAATTGTTTTTGGATGTAACAACCCGCTGGAATAGCACATATTTAATGTTGGCTACTGCTGCTGAATTTAAAGAAGTATTTTCTCATTATGGGGACAGTGATGAACATTTTAAATGGGCGCCAAGCCATGAGGATTGGGTTAAAGTTGAGGCTGTATGTGAACTTTTGGCGGTCTTCAATAGGGTTACTAAGATTGTATGTGAGAGTGATTATCCAACTGCCAACTTATTTCTTCTAGAAGTTTGGATAATGAAGGATGTTTTAGCCAAGAAATGTGTCGATTTAAATGACTACATCCGATCCATGGCTACAAAAATGAAGACGAAGTTTGATAAATATTGGAGCGAATGTAATTTGTTGATGTCAATTGTGGCAATTCTGGATCCAATGTTTAAAATGATGTTAATACGATTCTGCTTTCTTATTATCTACAAACCCGTTGATGCTATGAAGAATGGTTGAATATGTTGAAAGAGTTTTAAATTAGATATATGATGTGTATGTAAATGAACACAATTCATATCTTGTGGAACAAAATCTTTTAAGTCATGCTCAAGAATGTTCTTCAGGTGTGAATTCAATCAGTGCAGTTGCTGGAAATACTCAGAGTGGAATGAAAATTTATGAATCTTTCATCAGAAGTGCTGATACTGTGCAACAACCTCTTAAATCAAATTTATAAATATATTTGGAGGAGGGGGTATATATTGCTGAGAAGGGTTCAGAATTTAATGCGTTAGATTGGTGGAAAGCAAATACTTTGAAATATCAAATTTTGTCTAAACTTGCCAAAGATATTTTGTCAACACCTATTACCACCATGACATCAAAGTCTACATTTAGTGCTGGTTCAAGGGTTATTGATCCCCATAGAGCTTCATTGTCAGCTGAAACTGTTCAAATGCTATTATGTGGAGCTGATTGGGTGAGATGGATTTATGGGCTTAAGAAGAAGACTTATGTGAGTTTTAATTTAGTGGAATGTATTTTTTTATAGTGGAATGTATTTTTTATATTTATTTGCTTTTATTACTTACTATTTACTCAATTTTTATTTATGTTATGAGGAGCCTAAAGATGTGGAGATTATCTTGCCAGACCCGAAGTGATATTCCTATTTGTCTAAATACAATATCTTTTGAAGTGTTGGAATTTCTAATACAAATTGTAACTATTATTTTGTTGAATAACTTATGTAATATTATTTGGTTGAAGACATGAGGATGGGAAAAAATGAAGACATGAGGTAATGTTTGGTTTCCAATTTAATTTTGTTAAGCACATTAAATTGTGTTATTGTAAAAGCCCCCTTGACATTTTTACCATAAAAATAGAACTTGTGTAAATGATGCAAGGAAGTAAAACTAATCTATTTTTTTTTTTTTCAGTGTGTTTACAGATTTTTATTTATGATGTTGGAAGTTACTGAATAGACATGAGGTAATGTTTGGTTTCCAATTGAATTTTTTTAAGCACATTAAATTGTGTTATTATGAAAACTCCCTTGACATTTTTATTAAGGATATAGAATTTGTGTAAATGATGCAAGGGAGTAAAACTAATCTAATTTTCTTTAGTGTGTTTACAGATTTTATTTATGGGGTTGGAAGTTGCTAAATGTAAAGACTAATTTTATTGTATTTGTAATTTTAGTTAAGTGTATTTATATTAATTTGTAATGAAGCCTAATTGGCTAATTTTATTGTATTTGTGTTTAAATTGGATTTGTAACTTGTAGTTGGTAAAGTTGCTTCAGATTAAAATTCATAAGATTAAATTCATAAATAGAGTAATTATTGTTTAGTAAATAACAATTAAAATGGAATAAAATTGGTTATTATTATTATTTTTTTTTTAGTTTTTAAACGAAAAACAAAATATTAATTATCGTTTGTTTTTTTTAAAATTTTTAATTGAAAATTACAAAAAATGAAATATTATTATTTCTCTTAGTTTTTAAAAGAAAATTCCAAAAAAACAAAATATTAATTATTATCATTATTTTTTAAATTTTTAAACGAAAATTAAAAAAATCAAAATAT
>FXXK01001135.1:27488-47499 GCA_900184695.1 Betula pendula | reverse complement strand
TAACAGAATAGCTGAATTAATTTTTTTAGCAAACATTGGGGGGTACATTGCAAATTTTAAACATCGGGGGCTAAATTGAAAATTCACTCAAACATTGGGGGGGTAAAGTGTAATTTTTTCTAAAAACTGGTTATCCGGTTATCCGATTTTCTAAAATTAATAATCGCAACCGGTCGGTTATCCGGTTGCAGTTATTTCGAGTTTTCCAATTTGTCCAGTTATTCGGTAATCCAGTTATTCAGTTATAAGCGGTTAATAACCGCCCTACTTGTACACTCCTAATTTCTAGCACCAGCAAAAACCTTTGGTTTAGGCACCTTCAGCTTCAAGGGTGCATCTCGCCCACTAGGCATGTTACTAATAGCCCATTTAAGGACAATCAATTCTGCCTCTATGCGGGCTGAAAGCCCTTAAAATCGTCTTCAAGAGACTCAAAGTTTTCAAACACATCGTCCATTTGGTGAGTTGCAAGGCTCGCTTGCTCTTCAGCTCATTCTTCCAGCCATTGCATGACGTTTGTAGCATGCTTACCAAGGGCGTTTGTAAGTCAAAAATGGCTTTCTGAGCTTCAACCAGCTGCTCGAACATAGAGGAAGAAGACCCTTCCACTAAAACACTGAGCAGTGCCTCCAGCTTTGCCACACGTTCTTGCAAATCTTGTGTAGAGCCACCAGCCATGATGCCCAACCGAGCTCTAATACCAGTTGTAACGAGCTGAATTTTTCACAAGTAAATCAGCCACGTGATGACCATAAGCACAACAATAAGCACTGTCTAGGTAACCAACACGCTCCAAGAGAGGCTAGGGAAATAAATCACAACACACAACACTTTTACAGGAGCAACACCTCCCAACTTTTTACACTCAACCAAACCGAATGTACAAAGACTTAGCTAGGATCCTTACAGCACTATGGAGCCCTTAGCCTAGTTACACATAACCAACAGCCACCAATGCTTACAAATAGAAACACGTAATACACATAAATGGACACTTAGTATTTCTCCATCAACTCCTAACAAGATTCACTCAACAACATTTAAATTGTCTCCATCAACTCTTTTATAGGCAGCAAGGAATAGAAGCTTCTGGAATAGTGGGCAGCCTCCTGACTCCTGCCCACTACTTGGTGCACCAAACCATGCTCTCTCTCTAAAGCATGTGGCTGCTACATTATCACTATAGTGTCACCCACTTGCAGCAACTAGCCACCTGCAACAGCTCTCAATGGCTCATTCAAATTCAGCCAACTAGCTTCTTTGCCTCCCATGTCACTCTTCAGCATACATTTAGCAAAGCAAGCCACGTGCAAAATGCCCACAGGGCCAATTTGAATTTCACCAACAACTTGTTTGAAGCTTGTCATACTTCAACTCCCAGCCAGCAACCATGCCACTTGTGGCATGCTCTCAGGTCTGTTTGAATTCAGTCAATGTCTTGTAGAAGGCCATCATGGAGACTCAGACAAGGGCATGACAGTGCCACCACATGGCCACTGCCTGCAGGAACCAACAGAATAGTCAAACCAACAACACAGGCTTCTCAACATGCTTCCAAGGGTTGGGCAGCACCCAAGCCCATCCAGCAACCGAGCCACAACACTATGACAGTGTCTAAGCCTCAACAACTCACTCTGCCAACAAGCCACAGCATCAACTAAGCCCAATGCATGCCTTCCTCCATGCCTAGGCATGGTGGTCAGCAAGGGTGCTATGTGCAATGTACCGTCACCAAGTTTTTGAATTTTACAATATAGTCCATCCGTTAGACAATTCCTATCTTTCTTGACAGAAAATGCCGCACATGACAATAATTTTTTTTTTGTTGGAAATTTAGTATTTTTTACGGAATTGTATAACGGATGAGCTACATTGCAAAATTCAAAAACTTGGTGCCAATATTTAAACATTTGAAACAAGATTGAAAAAACGATCAAACTTCGAAGGGGTTAAATGTATTTTTCCCATAAATTAATAAATAAGGTAAACTTCTCTTATCCTCAATGTTTCTACACTTTTGTAATCATACCCTCTATTGGTACAATTTTGGCATTTTCCTAAATGATGGGCTAAGGAACTGAATGACTACACTGGAGACCTGAAGGGATCAGGCCATTGAGCTGGTACCCTCATTGAGAGTATTGTATCTCTACAAGGAAGAGAAGGTGTCAGAGGGCTTTCGACCTTAGCTGAAGATACTGATAAGCGCCGAATATTACATATTCAAGCCCTTTAACTCGCATATGTTAACCCTTAGTTTGTTTTGTAATATATTGTTTTGTGTTTTTTAGTATTTTTAGATCTTAAAGTGAAAATGTAAGCAATTCCATTAAATTTGGACTGAGAACACATTATAGTGAGCTGATGAAGGAAAAGCACTCGAGCACACCACAAAAGGGCTTGAGCGCATCACTGGACAAAGTGGCTCGAACGCAATTTGAAAGGGTTCGAGCACATTCGGTCGTACCAAAATCTGATATACGATATGCAACAGATATGGAGATAGAGAAAAGACACAAAGAATCAGTCAGCACGAGATCAGGTCGATATGGTTCCTAAAGTTAGGGATTTGACTCAATTACCCTGCAGTTAGGGATTTGAAGAGATTCAATCCTTTAAAATAAGAGATTTAATTATGATTGTAGGGATTGATACCGACCTTTCGGTACGTAGATTTTTAAGAATAAATTTATAACCACTCGCAATAGTACAAATCTTTGCAGAATAAGACTATATAGAGGGTGTCGAACCTCAAGGACTGATGTGATTGTTTATCAAGCTTTCAAGATTTTCTCTAACTTAACTTATGAAAAAATATATGTTTGGATTTTTGAACTTAAATGTAAATGACATAAACATAAATGACATAAACATAAATGACATAAACATAAATGACATAAATGTAAAGGATAACAGTGAAGGCAGATAGAAACAAATTTTGTCTAACATGGATTCTCATTACATGCATAGCACAAGCGCATAATGGGTGTCAACTATACGACGACCTCAACATGAAAACACTTTCAAGAGAAAATGATAATGCATCTTAATTTCGCACAAATCATTCACCTAACATTTACATGTGAAATAACTTGCGTTCCCTAATATAGACTATAAGATCTCCTAATAGCATACATATATTTCAAGAAATAAGCATAAGGCATCATAGGTTTGCACTCATCTTTCCACTTACATTACATTAAACTAAGTTGTGGATTGATTCGTGGTCCCTAGCATAACCCATCAAACTTACATGAAATCATGTCAAAAAGCATCANACTTAAATGTAAATGACATAAACATAAATGACATAAACATAAATGACATAAATGTAAAGGATAACAGTGAAGGCAGATAGAAACAAATTATGTCTAACATGGATTCTCATTACATGCATAACACAAGCGCATAATGGGTGTCAACTATACGACGACCTCAACATGAAAACACTTTCAAGAGAAAATGATAATGCATCTTAATTTCGCACAAATCATTCACCTAACATTTACATGTGAGATAACTTGCGTTCCCTAATATGGACTATAAGATCTCCTAATAGCATACATATATTTCAAGAAATAAGCATAAGGCATCATAGGTTTGCACTCATCTTTCCACTTACATTACATTAAACTAAGTTGTGGATTGATTCGTGGTCCCTAGCATAACCCATCAAACTTACATGAAATCATGTCAAAAAGCATCATTGCATAGCCCTTGTTCCCTCAATCAAAGAAAATGGAAACATTTAGTTCATTTAAGATAAAGAAGAATTTCTCATAGATAAGAAAATGATTTCATCATAAATGATATAATCATGAAGAACAATCTCTCTTAGGCTATACAATCATTATACATGTGCATAAAATCCTAGCTAAACATAATCAACCCATAGCCCTTTAGAAAGAATTACGTCAAACCCTATGAAAGAGCTATTTACTCATGAAGGATTTGAGAATCTCCATTGGATTGGAGAAAACCATTTCCTAAAGAGTTTTGGAGCTATGGGTCGAGTTCTACCTACTGCCAAAGCAAGAAAATAATGTAAATTAAGCTAAAAATGAAACTAAATAACAAAATCAGAACTCTCTCAAAACTCTCGGATCAGTTTTCTTTTATAGAGGGAGAAAGCTTGAGATCTTTGTACAAGATAAGAAGAAGGTAAAGATCTTGAGTCCAGGTGGCTAGGACACCTCTAAGGAGAGATTTCGGCGCCCACCATAGCCTACCAAGCCACAATCTTTGATAAAAGATATTAACTTTCCGTTAGTTGTTGGCAAAGATATTTTGCATTCTGAAAGCTCCGATGGCGCTCGATCCCCAAGCCTTCTTCAACCCTTCAACTTTCTCTTGATATATTTTTAAGCCTAATGTTAATAGTTTTGCTTGTGTTTTCCATTAGGACCTAAAAATAAGACAAAACACTAAAACATAACAAAATATTATATTACAACACAAACTAAGGTTTAACATATGCGAGTTAAGGGGCTTAAAGGTATAACATTCAAGACTTATCAGAGATTCTCAAGAATTAGTCGAGAGCTATTCTAAAAAGCTCAAATTAGAGAGTGCTAAGTGTAAAGGTGTTCTGAGCTCGACCAGAAGCTTGATCAGTAGCTTCAGCGGCTCAACCAAGCTCTAGAAGATGGTTTTCTCTACATAAATAGAGATTTACAGCTCCTCCATGAGTAGCTAAACTCTTCATAGGGTGTTGATGTAGCATTTTTCAAGTACCATGGTTTGATTGTATTTCTCTTAGAATTTTTTGCATATGTATGATGATTGTATAGCCTAGAGAATTTTAAAACTTTTGTAATCGTTTTTAATGTTTATACTCGTTTATGATGAAATACTTATCTTGTCTATGAGAAAGCTTTTTTTTTATTTTTTATCATGAATGAATTTAAACATTTCTATTTTCTGTGATTATGGAAATGATGGCTTTCCAATGATTTTTCTTTGACACAAAATTGAGAGGTTTGATAAGTCATGCCTAAAGACCATAGATCATTCTACACCTTAGCTTAGTGTAATGTAGGTAGATGATTCATGCTAACCTAGGATGGGTTATGCTTATTCATTGACTATATGTATGCTAATTAGGAAATTTTATAGGTCATGCTAGGGAACACGAATCGTATCACAAGTAATGGTTAGGTGGACGATCCGTACTAACCTAAAATGAGTTATCATTATCTATGAATAAAAGTATTTTCTTGTCGATATCGTCGTGTGATTGACAATCATAACATGCATCACATCATGCATATAATGAGAATCACATGTTGAATATGAACTACCATTGGTATGAGGTTTGTGGTGAAATCAATTCTCTATGCTTCTCTCCATTTATTTTGTCATTTGCTTATGCTTACATTTAGTTTTCAAAACCAAACCAAACAAACATATTTTATGAGTTAGATTAGAGTAGATCTTGAACACTTGATAACAACCCTAAAAACAGTCATTGAGGTTCAACACCTTCTATACAGTCCTATTCAACAAGAATTTGTTCTATTACAAGTGGTAAATTTTATCATTGATCCTTAAGTCCACATTAGATACTTCGAAACTCAAGTCAGGAATATATTTCAGAGTATGAGGATGCCTTTTTGGAATGAGAGAAAGCTGAAGGAAAGCTTAAATAAAAGAAAAGTTTGAGCGAAGCCCTTGTTTGCTCCGTTAATGGATACATTTTTCTTCTGGCTTTTCTAGGGTTGCCTGGACCTTCTATTTATAGCCAAATGATGTGCTGGGAAGAAGTGGGATGCCTTACCATGTTGGCCAAGGCATGGCTTCCTGTATAACGTTAAAATGATGTGACCTCATGGACATGTGTCAGTCCAAGGCGAGCTCCGTATTTTGCACATAAGACTATGACTTGTTCTTCTTTCTAACTTTGCATGGCTCGAAGTGATAACTATTAGATACATTGAATTTTCCTTCTTGGGGAATTGGACCACGTGGATCTAGCTGGTCATAAACAAGCTCCAACGACAGGGGACGTTGTGATCTAAGATTGCTCGTGCAGCCTAGAGTTAATCCGTGATTAGGAGCAATAAAGTCGAGTCACATTTGGACATTGTTCTGTAATAAAAAATGCAATCTCCATACTTTGCGTCGCTTAGATATGTAGCATGATTCATGCGATCTTCTACAGTGATGAGTCAAATCATTCTGCCATCGTGCGCGGGGGTGTATACGAGCCGAGTTTGAATGAGTAGTACTTGCTCGAGCTTGGCTCGTCTGAATTTTTCTTGAGCTCGAGTTTGACAAGAGCCTATTTTTGTGTTCGTGCTCGGCTTGCTAAGGTGGTATCCCTGCGCGAACTCGAGCTCAAACTCGATCATTTTGGCCGAGCTTGAGTTCGAGTACTCGACTCGAGTCGAGCTCGAGTCGAAATATTAATTTTTCTTGTTTAAAAAAAAAAAAGTTAATTAAACCAGTTTTATTAATATTAATTTTTTTTCAAGACAATTACAAATAAATTTGCACAAATATAATTGACTTAACTTACAAATCAAATTTTTTTTTTAAAAAAAAATTGCATCTTGGAGGCTTACCCAAATCCACCACAGTCACCTCCATTGCACTCAATGGTTGGGAAGACACCCATTTGTCCAATTGCAGGTTATTGCCGAATTGCAGGCACAATTTCCTCCCAAGATTGACATGATTTTGAGAGATGAATGTAGCACCATTTTCGTGCAGCGTTGGAGTTGAATTGACATAGACCCACCACTCCGCTTTCCTTCTGTTTTTTGTTTTGGCTGATATAGATGAATTGCAAAATATGCTTGATGTGGGAGAGAGAGGCGTAGGCTTAAAAGTTAGAGAGTGTGAAGTCTAAGAGATTAAGGAAGCTTGGAGAAGAAACAAATAAAAGTAAATTTGGAATAGAAAAAAAAATTCAAAGTTAACTTGAATGGAAAGAGACATAAAAGTTGAAAAGTTGAATGTAATGTGCAAAAGTTTACACACGAATTAAATGTAATGTCAGTGTGAATGTGTAAATCAATGATATTAAAATCTGTCCTCTACATGCACCTATTTGTGAAACTGGAGCCATCTCAACATATTCAATGATCTTAACCGTTGATTAAGATTTGATATTTTATCAATTCATTCAGGTTGCTAGATCAGTGAGCTCATGAAATCATGCGATACACTCTATAATTATCCTGCCTATTTATGCATTATAGCTGTAGTCAATTATCGAAATCGAATGACCACGATTTAATCAAGGTTATCCAAAGGCTGAGATTATGCATAGAAAAACTAATAAATGCATGGGGTCGTCAGACTTGGTTTAAAAATGGGCTTATCCTCCACACGCGTCTCTTGGTGAAATCAAAACTGCATCAACCAAAGAGATAATCCTGACCGTCTATTACAATTTCGAGTTTGATGATTCTATCTTAGTCGTTGGATCACTTAGCTGATGTAGTTATGCGAAACACCATATAATTTCTCACATGTACTCATGCTTAACAACTGTTCCCCACACACAAAATAAATTAAAAATAAAAAATAAAAAATAAATGAACAGCCCACAATATCTTTAGACACTATTCATTGTAATCCAATGGCCATTAATTGCAAATGATGTTGGAGGCTTTAAAAAGATTTTTTGAAAAAAAATAAATAATAATAACGCATTTTTTTTGAATGGACATAAGCTAGGGATAAGGAATTTACCTAGCACTCCCCAAATAAAAGCACAAAAGCCTTGATGACTATCCCTCCTTCTTTCTTTTTCTCTTTTTTTTTTTTTTTTGTCACTTCTTCCTATAGGTTAAGATCTGCACGGCAATGGGGAGGAGTATATATTTTTTTGTTTCTTTTATGAGCAAAACAGCCCAATACACGGCAGGACAGTACGTTCAAAGGGCTGAGGGTGATTTTGATTTTTTTTTTTTTTTTTTGAGCAAAGACAGCCCCATGGACAGCTGAACGGTTAAGCATTTCCCATTTTTTTTACTGCACCTCCTCATAAGTTTTACACGTTACCTTTGCATAACACCTACAGCCATCCACGTATCCTGCACTTCCACTAACATACACAGCACCACCTCCACTTCTTTAATTTTTGGACGCACTTCACTCACATGCACACAAGGGGCTACATGCAGCAGCTCATGGCATGACACATGCATTTCTCGTTTCCCTTTTTTTTTTTTGTTTTCTTTTGTTTCTCTCTATGCTGGACGTGGTGAACGTCCAGCAACCTTCTTTTCCTTTTCTTTTTTTTTTTTTTTTATTCCACATGCTGCCTTTGGACAGCATAACCCCCACGTGTGCCCTTGATTCTATATTTTTTTTTTGTGCCATATCATAGCAGCTCAGCGATAAATAGGCTTCTAGTAAACCAATTTCTTTTTTTTTTTTTTTTTTTTTTTCACAAGCTGTCTTGGACAGCAACCCCATTCCATATATTATTATATACTCTTGGCTGCTCTAGCATTCACGTGAATGCTAGAGACTATTTACTTATTATTAATATATATATATATATGAGTGTGTGTGTGTGTTAGTCAATACATTTTTCTATAACTCTTTGATTCATTTTAACACTCCAAAAATTTATTTTTTCTTAAGCGTATTATAAATTAACACTACCAATTAAACTAAGAACATACAATTAAACATCAAAAAATATATTCTTTCAAATATATTTTGACCCATCTTAACATCACAATTTTCACCAAAGTGTTCTTAGTCGACCTAAATTAATCCTGGTGGTATTATAACATTGTATTACAATGAATTTTTTTACTTATGTCACATTTAATTGGCATATTAATTATTACTTATAAATTAATTTGTAATATATATATTCATGATCATTATGAGTATAATATTATAATTCTCAAATATCTAATAAATAATACTTAGATTAATGATCATATCACTTCATTAAAAAAAATGTATATAATCGAATAATTTTAAATATGATCATGTGATCTAATATAATAAATAATTTTAGATGTAAATATAGAACTATTTTTGATTCAATACGTAACTTATATTTGATGTATCACTAGCATATATATTATCCTAGTATATAATGATAATTGATAATGGTTATAAGTTAGATCATATGATCATATAATTAATATAATCATGTGATTGAGTTATAATAATATTGAAAATATAAAAAAGCCCCCATATGACAGCCATTTTGAATGAGCCCCATGAATGACAAATGTACTTATCCTGAACCCAGACAAGACTACCAAATGTATAAAGCCATTTTCAAACTTTTTCCTGAAAATAACCCTTAGTTTTCAATTAAAATAATAATAACTTTACTTTTTTTTTTTTTAATTTAAAAAGAAGTTTTGGTCACCGACTCCTTCGAGAACAGAAAACGTTGTCTTGGTGACACACCGGAGACAGACACACCAGAGGCCTCTGCGACCGGTCGTGAGCGGCAAACTCTGGTTTGTCCCTCCTGTCGTCGTCGTCACTGTCAGCGAGCATCCCGCTTCCTCCTCTGTCGCCATGGCCTCTGAACAGCACCGGCACCTTCATCGGCGCCAACTGGTTTCCGGCACTGTAACGGGCTGGCGCGGCACTCCCTCTTCCCGGCAGTCTTAGACATCGGACGGCTTTCGACGGCTGATGACCTGAAGATATCGAAGGGTTCTTTGGCGTACGAAACGGCGCCGGTAGCCATCGCCTCAGAAAGATGCGGCGAAGAAACCGAAGGGCGTCTCCTGGCTGAAATCCAACCGTCGGATGGTGGTGGCGGGGTCAATCGTAGTGGCTGGGTTCCGGCCGAAATCAGTGGTCCAGAAGAACTCGGCTCGTTGAGCTCGTCTCCTCTGCCCACAGTGGAGCGTCTGCCGTGAGGAGGAGGGTGGTGAGAAGGAGAAGACGCCGAGGAGCGATCGGGAGGAGGGTTGACCGGGCGGTGAGAGTAGCCGGTGGATTCCATTCTAATACGGGGTTTCGAGCAATTTATTATTGGGAAAAAAAAAGTTAAAAGTTTATTATTATTTTATTGAAACCTAAGTATTTTAGGAAAATTTTGAAAATGGGTTTTTTATACCCATTTTGGGTAGTTGTTGGTCAGGAAAGTACACTTGGTTCATTTCAGGGGGTTCATCAAAATAGGCTGTCAGATATTGGGGGTTTTTATATTTTTTTCCATAATAATACAGAAAGTCGCTCCGTTCCGGATACAAATTATCATACAAAAAAAAAAATTCTAAATAACTAACTTATTCTAATACTAACATATTAATGCATTTAATTTTTAAAATACAATATAATTTATAGATGTACAATTATCAAATACAATATGTTAAATATTTTAATTATTATAAATACAGATTTTTTTTTTAAAAAAAAAAAACTAACTTTCTAGTTAACTATAACTTATGTTAATTAAATTACTTATTAACATAGTAGTCCTGAGTTATATATATAAATATGTAATTATACTACTAAAAATTAAGGTATAAATTATATGCTTGTATGAACTATGAATTAAGTTATAAATATAAACATGATTATATAATTATACTTATAACTTAATTGTTTAATATTCATAGATTAATTTGTAATTATGTGAACCTATATTCTTAGATCATGTAATCTAATAATATTTAATCTATTGATAGACAGTTGTAAAAATAGTCAATATGAATATTAACTAACTTATATGATAACATATATTAAGTTCGTAATATTACCAGTATTAGTTAACTAATATATATATATATATATATTTGAAGTAGTTAATTAACTAACATTAATATATTAGTATATATGGTATAACCTAAACTATGTCACATTGTAACGCCCCGCCTTTATATAATGAAAGGCGAAAGTGGAAATCTTCAATTACTACTAAGCACTACTAACAAAACCTCAACATCATCAGAGATCATAAATCTGGCAGCGGAATATATTTTTTTTCTAAACATAGTCCATACAAACACATAAGAGCTGAATATATATTTCTACATTAAACATATCCTTGCATTATATCTTACATAACAAAATATCAAAAGTGCCACAGATGGCACACCATCAACAACTATACATCAAGAGTCCTTCATGCACACTAGCTATAGACACATCTCCAAAAAGCTGCTATTCACAAAGTAACTCACAACAGAATGCCTCATCCATAATATCCAAGACAGGCATAAGGGTCCTCTTCACTATCATCTTCATCTGCATTGACATCTGTGTAATTGTGATTCCACAATTACATAGGTGGATTGGTGAGTCCACGAACTCAGCAAGTATAGATATTACTGAAATTTACAATATGAGCCATTTTTTTCAAAAATCATCTACATCGTGATTAAATTAACAGCTACTTTGAGTTTTTCCAAAATAATCATTTCATAAAAATCGTAGCTGATAAGATAAGCACTGTAGAATTCGTTTGATAATACACAATAAAATCCACTTATCACTTCTTGACAAATCCATATATGTATAGCTTTATACTTTACTTGCATCTCATAACCAGCATATGTATATAATTATAAAGAGTTGAAATAAATCAATATATATGTATAGCTTTATACTTATATCTATACACATGTTACTTGCATCTCATAACCAGCATATGTATATAATTATAAAGAGATGAAATAAATCAATAATTGCAAAACATATAAAACACATCATTCACTATATGCAATGCAATCTCCACTCATTTCTTCTAGGAGTCTTCACTCCTCCGGCTTTCTAAGGGACTTGAACCCTTCGTTTACCTCTTTCAGGACGCACACTGGCTCCTCGACAGGACGCACACTGGTTCCTCGTCAGGGCACACACTAGCTCCTCGACAGGACACACACTGGCTCCTCGTCAGGACGCACACTGGCTCCTCAACAACATTTTATTTACATAACCAATCCGGTTTCTTATTTAACTGAGAACTCTCTTAGCTTCCACAGTTAACATAAGAACACCTTCCATTTTTTCAAATCTTATCATACCTCATTCTCAATAATCAACAGTATGCAATAACATGTCATCTCAAAAATCATGCTTTTGTTGTCATAATCATCATCTTTAAATTCACAACTTATTCAACACATGTAAAAATACTCAAAACATATAATCATGTTATTCATAAAATATTCAGGCTCATGTGATAACATTTATCAAAAACATAGTATCTTTTTGCTCAGTAAGTAATGTACTTACCTCTCGTAGTCCACTTAAAATTTTCTCTTGTCGTTTCTAAAATTCACTGCAATTAATCACATCCACGCGCGACAATGTATTAGTCTAAAATTATCTTTAAAACCAATATCTATACCACTTATTTATTTTCCTTAACTCTGTCTAAAAGTTTAGCATAACGACATATACCTAAAATATTATAATGCTACTCGGGCATTATAACGGCAGATTCAAAATATTACAATCTCACTTGGCATTATAACTACATAAATTAACTTCTAGCAACTAGAATTGACATAAGCTAGGGATAAGGAATTATACCTAGCACTCCCCAAATAAAAGCACCAAAGCCTTGAGAACTACTCCCTCCTTTCTTTCTTTTTCTCTTTTTTTTTTTTTCGTCACTTCTTCCTATAGGTTAAGATCTGCACGGCAATGGGAGGAGATATATATTTTTTTGTTTCTTTTATGAGCAAAACAGCCCAATACACGGCAGGGACAGTACGTTCAAAGGGCTGAGGGTGATTTGATTTTTTTTTTTTTTTTTTTGAGCAAAGACAGCCCCCATGGACAGCTGAACGGTTAAGGCATTTCCCCATTTTTTTTACTGCACCTCCTCATAAGTTTTACACGTTACCTTTGCATAACACCTACAGCCATCCACGTATCCTGCACTTCCACTAACATACACAGCACACACCTCCACTTCTTTAATTTTTGGACAGCCACTTCACTCACATGCACAAGGGACTACATGCAGCAGCTCATGGCATGACACATGCATTTCTCGTTTCCCTTTTTTTTTTTGTTTTCTTTTGTTTCTCTCTATGCTGGACGTGGTGAACGTCCAGCACCTTCTTTCCCTTTTCTTTTTTTTTTTTTTTATTCCACATGCTGCCTTGGACAGCATAACCCACGTGTGCCCTTGATTCTATAATTTTTTTTTTGTGCCATATCATAGCAGCTCACGTAAATAGGCTTCTAGTAAACCCAATTTCTTTTTTTTTTTTTTTTTTTTTTTTTTCACAAGCTGTCTTGGCAGCAACCCCATTCTACATATATATATATATATACTTTGGCTTGCTCTAGCATTCACGTGAATGCTAGAGAACTTATATATATATATATATAATATATATATATATATGGAGTGTGTGTGTGTGTTAGTCAATACATTTATTCTATAACTCTTGATTCATTTTAACACTCAAAAATTTATTTTTTCTTTAAGCGTATTATAAATTAATCACTACCCAATTTAAACTAAGAACATAAAATTAAACATCAAATATATTCTTTCAAATATATTTGACCCATCTTAACATCACAATTTTCACCAAAGTGTTCTTAGTCGACCTAATTAAATCCTGGGGTATTATAAACATTGTATTACAATGAATTTTTATACTTATGTCACATTATGTGGCTATAATTTATACTTATAAATTAATTTGTAATTATATATATTTATGATCATTATGAGTCATAATTATTATAATTCTCAAATATCTAAAAATAATACTTAGATTATATGATCATATCACTTCATAAAAAAATTATATAATCATATAATTTAAATATGATCATGTGATCTAAATTATAATAATAATATTTAGATTGTAAATATAAGAAACATATTTTTGATTCAAATACTAACATATTTGATGTTACACACTAGCCATTATATATTTATCCTAAGTATATAATGATAAATTGATAATGGTTATAAGTTAGATCATATGATCATATAATCTAAATATAATCATGTGATCTGAATTATAATAATAAATACTTAAATTGTTAATATAGAAAACCAATTATTGATTCAAATGTTAACATATTTGATATTACCACTAGTCAGTAGCATAATAATTTGACATTTCTATATATGTTATACGCTAACATAGTAACATATTAACATATACATATTACATAATAATTAATGACTAACTTCAAACTTACTCATAACTTATATTAATTAAGTTGCTTACTAATTTCATAAATACTATGTTTTGTATATTAATTGAATTGGTCAATATACATAGATACATATTTTATTAATATATACATAAATATAACTAAATATATGATTACATGTTATTATGCTAAATTGATACTTGTTAGTTAACTAACTTAATATAATAGTTAATAGTTATGATAATATATATTATAAGTTTGTAAAATTAACAATAGTAGTTAGTATATATGTTTTAACTAGTTAATATATTTATTTATTGTAAACATAAAGTAATAATATATATCATTACATGTATACTTATAGTAGTTACATTGTATCTAAATATCTAAGTATCTAGATACTTAATTATCTTATTAGTATAAATTGTATACTTATGTGGACAATTAACATTATGAAATTTTTATGGTTATAATTTATAGTTATGTATATCGAAATTAAAAAACTTATCATACTTGTGAGATTATCTATAATAATTATAATCATTAGATCATATGAATCATATGATTAAGTGTTGAAATATTATTCATTGTATTATACAATATACATAAAAGTTATATAATCAATTATTATTAATACTTAATATAGTTTTACTATTGTTACTTAATAAATAATATATTATATAACATTTTTTTTATTAACATATATACATTATAATTAATATATGAAATATATTAAGAAGTATATACGAGTCGAGTCCGAACGGACGAGGTCCGAGCCTTAAGTTATCCAGCTTGTCACTGGAACATTATCGAATCGAGCCGAGTTTATACGAGTTGTATCGTTTAATAATCGATCATCAGTTTTGTGTTTACAGAATGAACATCATATAATAATCGATTCGAGCACGATCGAGCATTTTTTTTAGTCGAGCCGATCCTGAGTATGTTCACAAGTAGCTCTGTTCATGTTACACCCTAATTCGTGCGAGTGGCTACTCGTCATCACACGAACGGGATCGTGAGATAGACGAGCCAAGAGGGCTTCCAACTCTCCATTGGGGCCTTTTAATGGCTTACGACAACGACCACGTCTGGAACCCCAGGCTGAATTTTTACTTTTTAAGCCATTTTCAAAGTGTTTTATTTTTTCTTATTTTAATTATCTTTTTACCTTGAACTTTTAAAAGATTTTAATCCTTATTTAAATTTTTTGGGTGTTACACTCAAAAGTATAAAAAGTTTCAATGGTTTCATGTTTAAAAAGTTTTCATGTCCACCCCTATCGTTAGGGTTTATGATTAAATCATATGGCAAATAGTGAAATGCCATTATGTCCTTGTAAAAGTAAATATAAAAAAATAATATAAAATTACCCCTAGTTAAAAATGAAAAATGAAAATAAATAAGTAAATAAAGTGAAACATAAAGAATAAAATAAAATACAATTGAATGGTTCTATAACAGCTGGGTTTACTAACCCGGCTAGCTTTTGACCCACAAAGTCCCACGACCATGAGAATTGTTTAAGTTTTAAATAAGGAAATTTTGGAGATTTTCGCATGGACTTAGGATTTAACAAAAACTCCTAAACGAAATAGTGTAATTGCAAAATTTAAAATAATGAGAACTGGGACATTACAAATTTTTAACTTTGAGGGTATGATTATAAAAGTGTCTATACATCATGGGGCAAGTGAGGTTTCCCAAAAAAAAAACTAATTAATATATAAGTGCTTTTTTTGAATAATGAATTTATGGGAAAAATATAATTTATTTCCAAAGTAATTGCATGATTTCAATTTACTATCTGATTTCTAAATTAAGACCTTTAACTCCCTTTAAGTTTCTCATGTTTTTTTATTTCACTCATTTCTGCCCCAACAATTGTGCTCAAAATTGCTTAATGCCACATAAGCAATTTTACAGATCAGTTAAAAATAATTTTTTATTTTATTAAAAAATTAAAATCTAAAAGAAGAACATTGCAAGGGAGCCAACCCTATTCTTTTTTTTATTTTTGTTTTGTTTTGTTTTTTAAGATTTTAATTCTTTTTTAAAAAAATTATTTTTTAATTGAATGTGGTAAAATAGCTTTAAGTGATATTAATCGTGCCTAATGTCAACATAGAAATATGTTTATAAATTGTTTACGATTGTATTTTTAAAAATTACGATTTAAAAACGTATGAATTACGTTTTCCAAATCATATATGTCAATCTGGTGCTTTTTTGAAAATAACAATTTTAAAAGTTACACTGCAATTTTAAAAGTCAAACTGTGAATTTTGCTAAACCGTTAATTGTATTTTAAAAATTATGCTTTCGAATCGCATTTTTTGAACGCAAAACCTATAACACAATCCTTAGACAATTTCGGAATGAGGAATGAAAATAAAAAAAAAAAGCTAAATGGTTAAAAATCAAATTAAAACTCAACTAGGTAAATGAATTTATTGATGGAATAAATTTATTAAGTGTTAGGGTTTATGCCCTAAAAGTCTAATGCCTATTATCTGGCATTTTAGTTTATTAAATAAAGATTTATTTATTTGGATTTTTGAACCATTGGGCATATTATTTTAATACATGTGCATATTATTTTGTTATATACAACTGTAGTCTTAAGTTAATTGACATGGTTTAGGTGTATTAATGAGATGTAATACTAAATATTCAAACATAAATGTAAGCTTATAAACTATTGTTTTATAGTAAGTTAGTAATGAAATTGAACATTCAATTTTATAAGATTATAATATAATCGTTCATGATGATTCTATCTTGATCATAAAAGTGGAGACTTTTTATTAATATATTGGGTGAAGTACAAATGCATTGAATGGACCCACTTGAGTTATTATTCTATATTACTATTGCCAATATTAATAACCGAACTCATAACTACCTTATAACATTGGCTCTACCGAAAAAAAAAAAATCTAATGATGATCTGAACTCAAATGTGAAAGTATATGCTATTTGAGACATTTAGCGTGTGAGATCTTTCATAGTCAAAATCTTGATGTGTTGAGTAATCAAATATAGCATTGTAGAAACACTACTCCTTAATATGGAATTCCATAATTATTTGATTTAATCAAAGATGATATGAAATATCTCATTGAGATAAAATTTATAGGGAATTAATTATCTTAAATCTTTGGCCGAAGCATTTTAATAAGGAGGTTAGTAAAATTAAATGTATTAAATAAAATATTTTCGAGAATATGAAGAATAATCAAGAGATTAAAATCGAGTATTAAAAGGAAAATTTTTTAAGAGGTTAGTGAATTAAAGTGACAATTATATATGACTTTGATTCCGACTATAGATAATTTCATGAATTGTTCCAATTGGCAATTAATAAGTGTCACTTAGAGTTTTGATTAATCAAATAATACTAGAGTGCAATTACATATTTGTAGTGGAATAAATTGTTTATTAATAATAACCTATGACAAGTGTCATACGTTTTATATAGAGCTAAGTTTTATTTTCCTTTAAGGGTGCGTTTGGGTAAGCGATTTCGTAGACAATAGTGCGATTTTAAACAAAATCGCAAAAACGGACTTTTTGGGAACTGCGTTTTTAAAAATTACGATTTGAAAACGCAAAATTAGCGTTTTCAAATCGCAGCTAAGGGGGTGCTTTTTTTAAACCGCAGAGTATTTTAAATGCTAACTGCGATTTTAAATGTCAAACTGTGATTTTGCCAACGTTTAACTGGCATTTTTTAAAAATCACGTTTTTAAATCGCACTTTTTAAATCGCTATTTTTAAATCGACTTTTTAAAAATCGGCAATTCCAAACAGAGCCTAAATCTATTATCAAGCTGATTGATATCCTTTAAGAGCTGTTCCTAATTGTCGTGTTTATGTAGATGTAATTAAGTTTTTCAAATCTACTTTGACAACAAACCTAGTCCTTACATACCGTTCCACTTAGAATTGTTTAAAGGGGTCTTTTATAGGCCATTACAACCCACACTGCTTGGTGCATAATTTAGATATTAAGGAGAAAGAAACTACAGTGTGGATTGAAAGAGGAGCAAGAGGAATCAAATCATCAAACACAGAACATGGTACATCAAGAAGCACCAAAATGTTTCAAGACTTGAGAAAGGGGTTTTGAAGGAATGGCATGAAGTTGGATATTGTGAAGTATGTGGTGCAATGTCTTTTTTTCTATTCATAGCAGGGGAACCAAGAAAGGGTCCATTACAACGGAGGGTCTTTACCATCTTAAATCCTAAGAGCTGAAAGGAAAGGATGATAAGGGGGAATGCTGCCAAAACATAGATTTGAAGCGGCCCATAGCTACATACTGTGGCACACACATATTAGCAGCATCTTGTAATCTTAAAAACTTCTCCAGAAGAGAATGGAATCTAAGACCTCTATGATATCAAGAGATAATAGGAGTCCAGTGTTCCAAGCCTAAAAAAGATGCGGCTTCCTAAATAGTAAGAACCGTAAAGCAGTGAATCCACTCAATGATAATGGATGGAGCACCAAAGAGGAAAGCATTCAACAGCTAAAAGTGCAGCAAAAGCTTCTCCTTTATTATGCATCAACCACCAGCAGCTTTCAAGGATTAACAGCTAGAAAATTAACCCGAGTGGTCTCTGAAAATGGTAGCGGCCACTCAAAGATGGGCGAATAGCAAACATTGAAATTAACGCTTGAAAGCTCCCACTGTAGGAGCGTAACCAAGAGAGAAAATATTGGAATGGCCTCAAGGTCCATGCTTCCAAATGGTGTGAAATGGAACACCCAGATCTTCTTCCAACAGTAGATCTGGAGTGGGATGAACTGCTTCAAAAATGAGGCTTGTTTTGGGCTAGCCCCAAATATTATTAATCAATGAACTAGAGCTGAAATCTGGAATCTTGGCGCGGAACAGGAAGACCCAAACACCACATGGGGTCCTCAAAATAGCCTTGATCCCTTCCTGCAAACGGCAAATCCGCAAAGGCTAAAGAATTTAAGCTGCCACTTAGAACTGTGCCATAATAGCGAGCAAGGGGGCAACTCAAGAAGAGATGCTGCAGAGTTTCACATGGCCATTGCAAAGGGGCAGCACATTTGGTCCGGATTAGAGGATGCCACCAGAACTAAAAATATTTCGGCTAGGTTGGGAGGAATATTCCAAGCCAGCTTCCACACGCAATAGCTTAGCCTAGCCTGGATTTTTAGATCCCAAAGGATCTGCCACTCAGAAGAATTTAGGGGGAGATGAGGAATAGAGCGAATTGGAAGCGCACCTCATGTGCTGACTACAAAGAAGTAGCCAGATAGAGGAGGGGAGCCAAGCCAACGATCTTGCTAGGAGATTAAGGATCAAATGAATCTCCTAAATCTTAGCAGCAGAGTAGGCATCAAAACAGGAAATTAAGGAGTGGTCACATTCCAATCCTAACGGGTAGGTGATTGAGGTCTGATACGGTTAGGAGGCAGGGAAGGGAGCTCCGAGTGTGGGGTAGGCCTTGAATTTCAGGAAATAGAAGGGATCCATGGATCCCGCCATAATGGGTATTAGCAGGCCAGAACGACACCTGACCTGCCAAGCTCCCTTTTAGCACCACCTGAATCTAGCATTTAAAATACCCTTTCCAAAGCCAAAGGAATTCAAGGCAACGGCACTAGAGACATTCAAAAAATTGTATAAATGCGGAGATACTTGGAGGAGAGAGCTCTAACGCCACAAAGATCAGGGGAGCTAAGGAATCTTCCAAATTTTTCAACTTGGCGCATTTAAGGACATATTTCTGTGACTTCCCATAGACCGAAGACGCAAGCCTCGCCAACAACCTTCGGGCGAAAGATCTTGTCCCGGCCAAGCAAAGTGAAGATTGCGCTTCCTTTATAACAAGGGAAATCCCCACCAGAATTTTCTTATTCAATCGAGTCCAGGTCTTGACAAAAGGAACTTGGGCAG
>FXXK01001135.1:0-22146 GCA_900184695.1 Betula pendula | reverse complement strand
GTGAGATAGACGAGCCAAGAGGGCTTCCAACTCTCATTGGGGGCCTTTAATGGCTTACGACAACACCACCGTCTGGACGCCCAAGCTGAATTTTTACTTTTTAAGCCATTTTCAAAGTGTTTATTTTTCTTACTTTTAATTATCTTTTTACCATTGACTTTTAAGATGATTTTAATCCTTATTTAAAATTTTTGGGTGTTACACTCAAAGTATAAAAAGTTTCAATGGTTCTCATGTTTTAAAAGTTTTCAATGTCACCCCTATCGTTAGGGTTTATGATTAAATCATATGGCAAATAGGTGAAATGTCCATTATGTCCTTGTAAAAGTAAAATAAAAAAAATATATAAAATTACCCCTAGTTAAAAATGAAAAATGAAAATAAATAAGTAAATAAAAGTGAAACATAAAGAATAAAATAAAATACAATTGAATGGTTCTATAACAGTGGGTTTACTAACCCCGGCTAGCCTTTGACCCACAAGTCCACGACCATAGAATTGTTCAAGTTTTAAATAAGGTATTTTGGAGATTTTCGCATGGACTATTAGGATTTAACAAAAACTCCTAACGAAATAGTGATATTGCAAAATTTAAAATATGAGAACTGGACATTACAAATTTTTAACTTTGAGGGTATGATTACAAAAGTGTCTATACATCATGGGGCAAGTGAGGGTTTCCCAAAAAAAAAAACTAATTAATATATAGTGCTTTTTTTGAATAATGAATTTATGGGAAAAATATAAATTTATTTCCAAAGTAATTGCATGATTTCAATTTACTATCTGATTTCTAAATTAGACTTTTAACTCTTTAAGTTTCTCATGTTTTTTATTTCACTCATTCTGCCCAAAATTGTCTAAAATTGCTTAATGCCACATAAGCAATTTTGACAATCAGTTAAAAATAATTTTTTATTTTATTAAAAAATTAAAATCTAAAAAGAAGAACATGCAAGGGAAGCAACCCTATTCTTTTTTTATTTTTTGTTTTGTTTTGTTTATTTAAGATTTTAATTCTTTTTTAAAAAAATTATTTTTTAATTGATGTGGTAAAATAGCTTTAAGTGATATTAATCGTGCTAATGTCACATAAATAGTTTTATAAATTGTTTACGATTGTATTTTTAAAAAATTACGATTTAAAAACGTATGAAATTTACGTTTTCAAATCATATGTGTAATCTGGTGCTTTTTTGAAAATATACAATTTTAAAAGTTAAACTGCAATTTTAAAAGTCAAACTGTGATTTTGCTAAACGTTTAATTGTATTTTAAAAAATTATGCTTTCGAATCGCATTTTTTGAAACGCAAACCTAAACAAATCCTTAGACAATTTTGGAATGAGGAAGTGAAAAAAAAAAAGCTTAAATGGTTAAAAATCAAATTTAAAAACTCACTAGGTAAATTGAAATTTATTGATGGAATAAATTTATTAAGTGTTAGGGTTTATGCCCTAAAAGTCAATGCCTATTATCTGGCATTTTAGTTTATTAAATAAAGATATTTATTTTTTGGATTATTTGAACCATTGGGCATATTATTTTATACATGTGCATATTATTTTGTATATATACATGTAGTCTTTAAGTTATATTGACATGGTTTAAGGTGTATTAATGAGATTGTAATACTAAATATTCAAACAATAAACATTGTAACTTATAAACTATTGTTCATAGTAAGTTAGTAATGAAATTGAACATTCAATTTTATAAGATTATAATATATCGTTCATGATGATCTATCTTGATCATAAAAGTGGAGACTTTTTATTAATATATTGGTGAAGTACAAATGCATTGAATGGACCACTTGAGTTATTATTCTATATAACTATTGCCAATATTAATAACTTGAACTCATAACTACTTATAACATTGGCTCTCAATCCTAAGATGAATCTGAACTCAAATGTGAAGTATATGCTACTTTGAGACATTTAGGTGTGAGATCTTTCATAGTCAAAATCTTGATGTGTTGAGTAATCAAATATAGCATTGTAGAAACACTACTCCTTAATATGGAATTCATAATTATTTGATTTAATCAAAGATATATGAAATATCTCATTGAGATAAATTTAATAGGAATTAATTATCTTAAATCTTTGGCCGAAGCATTTTAATAAGGAGTTAGTAAAATTAAATGTATTAAATAAAATATAATTTCGAGAATATGAGAATAATCAAGAGATTAAATCGAGTATTAAAGGATTAAGAGGTAGTGAATTAAAGTGACAATTTATATATGACTTTGATTCGACTATAGATATTTCATGAATTGTTCAATTGCAATTATAAGATGTCACTTAGAGTTTTGATTAATCAAAATAAATACTAGAGTGCAATTACAATTTTGTAGTGGAATAAATTTTTATTAATAATAACCTATGACAAGTGTCATACGTTTATTAGAGCTAGTTTTATTTTCCTTTAAGGGTGCGTTTGGGTAAGCGATTTCGTAGACAATAAGTGCGATTTTAAACAAAATCGCAAAAACTGGATTGTTTGGGAACTGCGTTTTTAAAAAATTACGATTTGAAAACGCAGAAAATCAGCGTTTTCAAATCGCAGCTAAGGGGGTGCTTTTTTTAAAACGCAGAATTTTAAATGCTAAACTGCGATTTTAAATGTCAAACTGTGATTTTGCCAAACGTTTAACTGCATTTTTAAAAATCACGTTTTAAAATCGCACTTTTTAAATCGCTATTTTTAAAATCGCACTTTTTAAAATCGCAATCCCAAACAGACCCTAAATCTATTATCAAGCTGATTATTATCCTTTAGAGGCTTTCCCCCTAATTGTCGTGTATTATAGTAGATAGTAATTAAGTTTTTCAAATCCTACTTTGACAACAAAACCTAGTCTTACAATACCTTCACTTAGAATTGTTTAAAGGGGTCTTTTATAGGCATTACAACCCACACTCTTGGTGTCATAATTAGAATTAAGGAGAAAGAAACTACACGTGTGGATTGAAAGAGGAGCAAGAGGAATCAAATCATCAAACACAGAATATGGTACATTCAAGAAGCACCAAAATGTTTCAAGACTTGAGAAAGAGGTTTTGGAGGAATGGCATGAAGTTGGATATTGTGAAGTATGTGGTGCAATGTCCTTTTTTCTATTCAAAGCAGGGGAACCAAGAAAGGGTCATTACAACGGAGGGTCTTTACCACTCTTAATCCTAAGAGCTGAAAGGAAAGGATGATAAGGGGGAATGCTACCAAACACAAGGTTTGAAGCGGCCCATCTAGCTACATACTGTGCACACATATTAGCACATCTTGTAATCTTAAAAACTTCTCAAGAAGAGAAGGAATCTAAGACCTCTATGATATCAGAGATAATAGAGTCAGTGTTCCAGCCTAAAAAAAGATGCGGCTTCTAAATAGTAAGAACCGTAAGCAGTGAATCACCTTCAATGATAATGGAGGAGCACTCAAAAGAGGAAGCAATTCTAACAGCTAAAAGTGCAGCAAAAGCTTCTCCTTTATTAGCATCAACCACCAGCAACTTCAAGGAATTAACAGCTAGAAAATTACCGGAGTGGTCTCTGAGAATGGTAGCGGCCACATCAAAAGATGGGCGAATAGCAACATTGAAATTAACTTTGAAAGCTCCCACTGTAGGGAGCGTCCAAGGAGAGAAAATTGGATGCCTCAAGGTCCATGCTTCCAAATGGTGTGAAATGGAACACCAGATCTTCTTCAACAGGACATCTGGAGTGGGATGAACTGCTTCAAAAATGAGCTTGTTCTGGGCTAGCCAAATATTATCCATATGAACTAGAGCTGAAATCTGGAAATCTTGGACGCTGGAAACAGGAAGACCCAACACCACATGGGGTCTCAAAATAGCCTTGATCCATTCTGCAAACGGCAAATCCGCAAAGGCTAAAGAATTTAACTGCCACTTAGAACTGTGCCATAATAGCCGAGCAAGGGGGCAACTCAAGAAGAGATGCTGCAGAGTTTCAACATGGCCATTGCAAAGGGGGCAGCACATTTGGTCCGGATTAGAGGATGCCACAAACCTAAAAATATTCGGCCTAGTTGGGAGGATATTCCAAGCCAGCTTCCACAGCAATAGCTTAAGCCTAGCCTGGATTTTGAGATCCCAAAGGATCTGCCACTCAGAAGAATTTAGGGGGGATGAAGGAATAGGAGCGGAATTGGAAGCCACCTCATGTGCTGACTTGACAAAGAAGTAGCCAGAAGAGGAGGGGAGCCAAGCCCAACGATCTTGCCTAGGAGATTGAGACAAATGAATCTCCTAAATCTTAGCAGCAGAGTCAGCATCAAAAAGGAAATTAAGGAGTGGCACATTCCAATCTCTAACCGGGTAGGTGATGAGGTCTGATACGGTTAAGGAAGGCAGGGAAGGGAGCTCCGAGTGTGGGGTAGGCTTGAATTCAGGAATAGAAGGGATCCATGGATCCTGCCATATATGGGTTAGCAGGCCAGAAGACACCGACCTGCAAGCTCCTTTTAACACCACTGATCTACACTTTAAAATACCTTTCCAAAGCCACGAATCAAAGGCAACCACAGAGACATTCAAAAAATTGTATAAATGGAGATACTTGGAGGAGAGAGCTCTAACCCACAACAGATCAGGGGAGCTAAGAATCTTCCATTCAAGCTTGGCCATTAAGGACATATTCTGGACTTCCATAGACCGAAGACCAAGCCCTCCAACAACCTTCGGCGAACAGATCTTGTCCCAGCCAAGCAAAGTGAGATTGCGCTTCTTATCCAAGGGAAATCCCCACCAGAATTTTCTTATTATCGAGTCCAGGTCTTGACAAAAGGACTTGGGCAGGAGGAGGAGAGACATTGCATAACAAGGGATAGAGTTGGCCACCGATTTAAGGAGAGTCGTACGGGCTGGTTGAGAGAGCAGCTTTGCTTTCCATCCAGAAATACGGCCAAGGATTATGAGCTTTAGATCCTCAAAATCTTGACTCTTGCTACGATGGAAAAACAGGGGGAGGCCGAGGTGCTTAGCTGATGAAGGAATGATCCTTAATCCTAAAATGGACGAGATCTTTGCTTTGAGTGGCTCGGAGCAATTGCTACTAAGAAACAATGTAGATTTATCCATGTTAATTTTTTGCCTAGACCAAGTAGAAAACTTCTCTAAGCACCGCAAAATATAGGCAGCTTCTAAGGAAGTCCCCTTAGCAAAAACGAGCAAATCATCAGCATACATAAGATGAGAGACTTTAATCCCATGTAGGTTGCCATCCCTTTCCTCCTTTATAAACAGCCTGGAGAGGACCTCCATTCCAAGAATAAACAGAAATGGGGAAATTGGGTCGCCTTGCCTAATACCACGGCTAGGAAAGAATTTCCCAAAGGGAGACCCATTCAGCAAAATTGAGTATGACACTGTAGAGATGCATTGCGTAATGAGCTGAATCCATTTAACATTAAAACCCAAGCAGGAGAAAATATTAGCTAGGAAACTCCCACTCAAGCCTATCAAAGGCTTATCCATATCCAACTTGAGGGCCAATAGGCCACCACTACCCCTCTTCTTTTTCATTGAGTGAAAGAGCTCATGGGCGAGAATGGCATTGTCTTGAATAGTATGGCCTTTCAAAAATGCTGATTGGTGTGGAGAGATAATCCTATGTAGGAAGGGCTTGAGCTGTTAGCTAGAATCTTCGAAATGATTTTATAAGAGAAGTTGGATTGGCTGATTGGTCTAAAATGAGACACCTTGGTGGGGTTTTCCATCTTTTGGATGAGAACTAGGTGAGTATGGTTTAACTCTCTCAGCAAGAACCCACCCCTGAAGAAATTCTGGACAAATTTGATGACATTAGCTCGGATTGTTTTCCAATATGTTTTAAAAAAGAGCCATGTGAAGCCGTCTAGCCCCAGCGCTTTGTGAAGACCAAGCTGAAAAATAATGTTCCAAATTTCTTCTTCATCAGGAATATCACAGAGGGTCGCATTTTCTTCCATTGAAATTATAGGGGGAAACAGGGAGGCTAATTCGTCGGTCATAACCGGAGAAGAAGAGGCATAAATATTCTGAAAATGCTCAATAAAGTGTTGCCCGATATCCCTTCTGGCCTTCAAGAAGATTCCATTATCAATAATGATAGAATTAATAGCATTAAATCTTCTTCTGATTGCGGTAGATGCATGAAAGTATTTTGTGTTTAAATCAGAGCTTGAAAGCCACAGATCTCTGGATTTCTGCTTCCACAGGCTTTCTTCTCTGAATAGCTCCTCCTGCAAGGCCAGCTGAATGCTATTCTCTTTTGCATCTACATCCCCAAAAGGAGTCTCACCTTTTATGCTACTTAACTCAGCAAGAAGCCGCTTGATCTTGGTGTGGATATTACCAAAATGAGAGACATTTCATCTCTTCAAAGCTTCCCTGGTAGCCTTCAATTTCCGGGACAGAACAAAACCAGCGGAACCAAAAAATTGCATGCTCCACGCTTCAGCAATGATCAAATGACTGGCCAAGTCACGGGTCCAAAACTCTTCAAATTTGAAGGGCTTAGGCAGATGTGAATCATTTCCATCAGTGGAAAGCAAAAGGGGAGTATGATCAGAAGTGGAGGCAGGCAAATGAGAAACGACTGCATCTGGGAAAAGAAGGATCCACTCATGATTGGAAAGCCCTCTATCCAACCGTTCTCTAATTTTAAATCTCCCTGCCTCATATTATCCCAGGTAAATGGGTTACCAGAAAAACCCAGATCAATCCAACCGTGAGTATGAAAAAAATCCAGGAAGGCATTATGCAACGAGGACCCAAAATCTCTACCACCAAACTTTTCAAAAGGGGAGAGAATTGCGTTGAAGTCACCCAGCAGGAGCTTCGGACCATTGAACCTAGCACAGGTAGCCTCAATGTCCAGCCAAAAAGGATCTCTATCATACCAAGAGGAAGGGGCATGAGCACAAGTCACTAACCAAAGGTGTGGGGCAAAGGAAGAAAAAACAAGGAAGGAAATCTGATGAGAGTTGAGAGCCATAGGCTCGGCATCGGAACCAACCTTACACGCCACAATCAGACCGCCTTTAGTGCTGACAGCCGGAACTTGAAACAGCAGCGGAAAACCCGTGAAAGCAAGGGGGTTTTGAGCAAAGAGCAACTTAATCTTAGTTTCGCAGAGAAAAATGAAATCTGGTTGATGAATCCGAGCCAAGGCCCGAAGTGTGCGAACTGTCGAGGCTTGGGCGAAACCTCGATAGTTCCATGAAAGGAATTTCATGGAGGTGAGGGGGGCGTGGCCACGCCCACCTCTTCTTCATCCATACTCTGGATAGAACCCAAGGAGTCCTCATTCTGTTCTTTAGAACACAAATCCAAACCAAAGCCCTGTGTAAGCAGTGGAATGTTGGAAGCCACATGCAAAACCTTATATTGGGGAGGCCACTGTTGAAAACGAGAGACAGATCCGTAGGGTTGGGAACGTTTAGGCTGTGATTTGGGGAGTTTGTGGATAACTGGGCAAAGTTTCGGGTCAACAAAGCAAGATGGGGACACGGGTGAGGTTCTAGTAATAGTGGGACTCCAACTAGGAAAGGAAGGCTTTGGGCACGTGGAAGGGGCAACCATAACATCTGAAATATCCTTTATGTCAGTAATGACCGATTTAAAAATATTTGGGGTAGGATTGGTAATAGCATACTTAACTAAGAGAAGAGGAGGGGTAGAACTGGAAGGAGAAAATGATGGATTATCTATGGGTATCGGGACAAGGGGAGTTAAGAGTGAAGACCCAAAAGTCAGCTTAGTTATGGTGGGAACAGTAGCTATCATTAATGCATGCTGAGACTTTTGAGATATGGGGGGCTGCTGAGGAGATGGAGGCATGGAGGAGCCATGCTTTACTAAACCAGAAGTGACAGTGGGGGGGTTTCGAGACACCAAAGAGGAGTAGTGAGCTGACTCAAGGGTAGACTCAGGGGTAGTCGAGTTGTTTGAGAGGATGTTGAAGCGAGTTGACTCAGGGCTGAACAGGCTGGTTGGGGGAGTGGTGGAGGAGGATGCTCTGTTAACTATATTGGATAAAGGCTTAAACGAAGTGGGTTGAGGGGAGGGAGTGGTAGGCTGTTTTGAGGGTATAATATTATCGATCTTAAAGGGTGCAGGGGGAGCTGCCCTTAAACTAGGGCCAAAGAGAGGAGGGGAAGGGATGTAACCTGTTGCAGGACAGTAAATTTGAGCATGGCCTAAACGTCCGCATGAGAAGCAAAAATCAGACAGCCTCTCATACTTCAGTTGGACCCATGAAGGAGGCCGGCCTGTGCGAGGTTGGTTGAAGCCCGTGATCAGGGGGTTGCGAAGCGGGAGAAGAACTTTCAGACGAAGGAAGTTCTTCCTGAGCATAGCTCTAGAAACATCCGCTTCAGAACATAAGAACGTTCCAAGTTGATTTCCAATGATCTCATCATTTGGAGTTGTCATCAGCTTTAGAGGAAGATCATGGACTTGAATCCAATAGGTTCCTTCTGAGAAATCCAGATCACTTAGCGACATACTCTTATCCCAAGGCTTAAGAATAAGTGGATAGCCTCGGATATTCTAGAGAGAGAGATCTTGGATTCTCTGCATGTCTTCTTCATCCTCAAAAGTGAAGACAAATGTGGACTCGTTAAGAGTTTCCATGGACAAGGACTTAAGGAAATGCCATGCACTCTGGAGGGTTTCACGAACCGTTGCTTTGGATATAGTCCTTAGAGAGTGCACTCTACCAGCAAGAAAGCATGGTGGGTTAACCTCAGGAGGTGTCTCTGCTGGGAAAAGGACAGGGGGGTGTGCCAACCAATTGCATTCAGTTTTGGCAATAAGAAACTTCCAGTCTTGGCGAGGAATAGCCATCAGATAGGGAAGGACTATAAGAGAGAGCAAGGATAAGAGAGATGAAGAGAGGGAAGGAAGAAAGAAAAAACTTCTTTGGGAGAACTCTACTAGGAGAGCGGTTTTAATGGATAAGGCTGCTTGGCCTATTTCGTTTGTGAAGTATGTGGCGCAATGTCCTACTTATAATAATCCAAAAATTACTACATTTATCAACAGTAAAAAGTAAAATATTTATAAAATATTTATGTGACATTGTGAGGCCCATTTCGTTTGTCCGTAGAGTAAATACACTTCTTTTGGCCCATTTCGTTTGCTAAAAAAAAAAAAAAAAAAAACCAGCTCCTACGGGCTAGCCCAAAGTACTTTTTCCCCCTTGTCATCGGAACGCCAGAACTCACAATACTCCAATTCTAAGGAGGGCATTCTTGCCATTCAGACCCAAATAAATAGCTTGCCCCAAAACCCTAGAACCCATTTCAGGCCTCCTTCGTCTCTCTCAATTTCGGCTACTGCAAGCTCTCCCCAACTACTCAGAATGGTCTCGCTCTCTCTCTCTCTCTCTTTCTCCTTCTCTGCCTTCTCTCTGTAGGTTTTGAACTGTTTGCTAACTCGGTTTTCTGTGTTTTTGTGTTTCTCTGAAACAAAAACGAAAAGCAGGCTTCGGAGAGGAAATTGGGTAACACAATGAGGGAAATTAAGGTACAGAAGCTCGTCCTCAACATCTCAGTCGGCGAGAGCGGTGATCGTCTTACCAGGGCCGCCAAGGTACTTGTTTTCTCTCTCTCTCTCTTTTTTTTTTTTTTGTATATTCATTTCTATTCCCATTGTCTCATGTAAATGGCGTGCTACCCACCTTTTTTTTGTTGTATAAAGTTTGATTGTTGTTGGTCAGGATCTTATATTTGTTTTATATGTAGGTGTTGGAGCAGCTCAGCGGCCAAACTCCTGTGTTTTCCAAGGGTAAGTTTTTATTTTATTTTATTTTATTTTTTTGTGGGGGGTGGGGTTATTTTTGTTTGGTTGATGAGGAAGTGTGAGAAAGTAGAGGGAGGCTTTTGGATCTTTGATTGTTTGGGAGCTAGCATAAGATTCTCATGACTGATTTTGATAAAACGTCTTCTTGGTTAGTGGGGCCGTGTTGGATAACATTATGTTCTGGCGTTGTTCTTGTGGGATCTTTTTTTGTTATTTTTTGTGGTACATAAGTAGCACAAAATTTGGGTGCGCTAATTTGGATATTGGAATTTAATATTCCTGTTCCTTTCGTGAGTTTTCTCTTAATAGTGTGGGTTGTGACTGGAAAAGAAGTTGGCTAGCAATTTTGGATCATTATCTGTGTAGACCCAAGAAAGTTAAAACTCAAATTAGAGACAACGTAAATCGTACCTAATGGAGATGTTTTTGGTTAGTTAATTTGGGTTTTCCAATTTTAGGAAGTTTGAAACAATAAATGATATATTACTAAGTTTCTATTTTGCTATGTTTCTTTTCCTTGACTTTATCTGCAATCAAAACTATGGGTTTTGTTGATTGGTTGAGAGTTTTTTCTTGGATCTCCCCTGACAATACGGTTTTTTGTTGGTAGATTCTAGGCCCGTTCTCTTGCTACAAAAAGCAATTCCATTTTTTCTATTTTATGTTTTGCATTAACTAGTTGTACTACCATTTGTTTAGAATTTTGAATATACTGCTTTTGGGAGATAAAGCCTGAGCATTTCTGTTGTACCTAAAGCAGTTATTTCACCTCGAAAGATTGAGAATTGATATATGTTCATTAGAGACATTTGCTGCAATTTTTTTCCTATACTTCTTGAAGTGTTGTTTATCATTGCCTTTTTCTTTGCCTTAAGGCTTAATTCCTGAATGATAATGCCTTCAAAGTATAAAATTTTGGGTCTTGCATTGGTGGTGAAGTGTTGATTAGGGAATGTCTTGTGTTTGAAACGTGCATAATTAGGAAAAAAAATTCATGGAGTGCAGGAAGAGTGATTCAAGAGGTCCTTAACTCTAATATGCTGAATTCAACGATGTATGTCTTGATTGAGTTTCACATTTTTTAAACTGAAAAATTATGAACTTAAAAATGTTGCTTGTCATAAAAAAAGTTATATGAATTGATAGATTTTCGTTTTTCTTTTTTACTTGTATCAACCAATGTGGTTTATTATATTTCACTATATCTTTGTTGATTTTGTTCTGAGGCTTGATTCTTATGCCCCCCCCCCCCTTCCTTTTTACTATTGACAGCAAGGTACACTGTGCGGTCCTTTGGTATCAGACGTAATGAAAAGATTGCATGCTATGTCACTGTTAGGGGGGAGAAGGCAATGCAGCTTTTGGAGAGTGGTTTGAAGGTGAAGGAATATGAGCTGCTGCGGAGAAACTTTAGTGATACTGGATGTTTTGGCTTTGGTATTCAGGAGCACATTGATTTGGGAATCAAGTAAGCTAACATGTCCTTGAAGCTTCACTTACGCCTCTTAAAAAAAGTGGGCTTCCATTTGTTCAATGTTGTATCAACTTGGTGTGATTTGGAAATTGCTTATGCAAACTTGATTGGTAGAACGAAATGGCTCTCTCTTTTAGTATCTTGCTGTTGCTAGTTAAGAAATGGAAAAATGAAAACACCTGCTCAATTATTGTAGTTGTTTTCGTGGTCTTAAAGAAGCAAAACTATCATCTAAAGTTTATTTGTCAATAGTGCTCTCTTTTCCTTTCCTTTGGGACTGTGTTCTTAGAGAAGCCTGTAAGGAACTCTTACCACTTAAGATGAAGTTCAAGAAGATATTTGGTAGTTCCTTGTATTGTGCTTTTGATGCATCATTGTGCTCCAGCATTGATATAATTAAATTGATTGTCCTTTATTGGTGTGATAAGTATGTCTAGCACAAGGTTGACTCATCTCTAATTAACTATTGGGCATTCCAGTACCTCTAACGTTTGTGAGTTGCCCAATAAAATTGATGAAGATTATTGTTCTTCACCTGCTGGATTCTGTAATTGTCTGTTTGTGATTTTCAAGGTTTTGTAGGCTGTAGAGGGTTTGTGAAAGAACAAAGATGGCAGTGTAAGGATAGGGATTGACTTAAAGGATTTTTTCCAACTCATGTTTTATTGCTCCAAATAAGATTAGATGGGGACATAAGTGGGGATTTAGGTGGGATTTGAGATAGTCAAATAACTAATAGTTTAAAAAGCTAATAAAACATAACCAAATTCATGAAAAGTGAATCTATTGTCCTACATCACAATCCCACCTCTTTTACCATTTGAATCATAACTTCAGGTTATCTTATGCACTAATTTGATTCCACCCCACTCAATTTATTTGCATGGGCATAAATTATCTACTTCAGTAATGTATAACTCGTTTTTTGTTCTATTTCTTTTGTGGCGGGGGAAAGTTAGCATGTGGGCAGGGACAGAACCAAGAATTTTAGGGAGGGTAAAAATAAAAATAAAAAATGTTTTTGAAGAATTTTAAATTATTATTATTATTGAAGAACTAACTTATGGCTTTGGAGATTAGACCACTGCATGTGGAGTTGGTAAGCATGTTATGAACAAACAGAACATGAACATTGTACCACATATTTTGAGATATCAACACAGACAACATTCCCAGTGCAATCAGAAATACTGTGATCCAGATTCTTGCATGTGGAGATGGTAATGCATGGGCTGTCATTCATTGCCCTTTACAGAAACTCATTTCATTTTTTTTAGAAGGGTGATCCTAAACTCATAATGTTGCTTATCATGCTGTTCTTTATACTACGAATTGTCTTTCCAGTCCGATGGATGTTTCCTTGTCTAATGGCTCTACTATGCATAACCTGATTAGTCTTGTCAGGCTTTTGGGATGTATATGCAATTGTTCGTTTATTTTGAGTTGCTTCAATCTTGTTAATTGTGGTTCCTGCCCTACATCTTGATGAAGGGTACTGTGCATTTTTCATTTTTTATTCTTCCTGTTTTTTTATTTGTATCACCATGTTTCAGGTATGATCCTTCAACCGGAATTTATGGAATGGACTTCTTTGTTGTGCTGGAGCGCCCTGGTTACCGTGTTGGTCGTCGTCGCAGGTGCAAGTCTCGTGTTGGGATCCAGCATAGGGTCACAAAAGACGATGCCATGAAATGGTTCCAGGTCAAATATGAAGGAGTGATTCTTAACAAGTCCCAGAATACCACTTAGGCATGGAAGATGCCATAAGTTTTGAGTTAGGTTGATGTTTTGTAGACCAACAATCCTTCACAATTATCCTTGTTTTTTAAGTATTGGGAGAGCCTTGAACATGTTTTCTGGACCAAAATCTGTTAATTTATTTTGCTCCATATATTTTTGGCAGCACTGGTATTAATTGTGATAGTTTTACACAGTTGATAGTGATTCATGAATGTTTGACTTGGTTTTCATGCATTTTAACATGTGCAATCCATAGAATGGCGAGGTCGGATTGTTCCATTTTGTACATGTGGACCCTTGGAGGATTCTCTTATGGCTTTTACATGACATGAACGAGTTGCTGTGGCTAAAGAAGGGAGAATCCTCCAAGGACTCTCTTATGGCTTTCACTGAAAACCACCAAAACCTCAAAAACGAGTTGCCGTGGGCAAAGAAGCTTTCTTCCCACCACCGAAATAGCCTTTAGATCTTCATGAAAATCGAACGAGCTGCTTTGCCCGAACCCGTAAGTACTTGTCTAAACCAAAGCCAGTCCAAGCCGTACATCCGGAACCTACACTGATGAAATCTAGCCGTTCTTCAAAATCGACAGAGAAAGGAAGGAGCTTGAACACAAAACAACCAAAAAAGCTGTGGCCAAACCTTAAACGACACCGAAATTTTGCCCTACGAACGTTTACGAACGCCAAAACAAACGAAACACCAAAGAAGCTTCATAAAGAGAGTATGTACTCCAAGGTTCAACCTCAGATTGCAACTCCCAAACATATTTGTGATGAATTTAATCGCTCAAGAAAAACAATGGGAGACATCAATTAAAGGTTAAAAAGGTATCCACAAGTTTGTTTGACAACATTTTTTTCCTTTTGTTTTTTTTTTTTTCAAAACAAAAATATTAACAAATAATTTAAAATACTCAAAATCACTTTTACTTTTATGTCACATTTAAACACTTTTTTCAAACAAAAACAAAAAGCACTATTTAAAAATCAATAACAAACATAACACAATTTTAAAGTGTAGTCAATAAAAACAAGATTTTTAAAAACAAGTATTAAGTAGAAGTAAGATTCGGCCTTTATAATTGTGGTCCAACTTTAAAATTTGTGCATTCTAAAGATGCTCTCCCTTGCTTGCGGTTCAATGTTTTCAAACCTCTTTTGTTTTTTTTTTTGTTTGTCACACGGATTCACAAACTAAACACTTTTCGCAATTTTGCTTTAAAACACACTTTAGGCCTACCAAATCGAATGGCCAAATACACCCTTAATATATACCCTAAATTGGCCAGGAATATTGACGGGCGTGATGAGCTTCACCATTTGTATCCTTTAGTTCTTGCATGAACCATAAGCTCAGATCTCCTCGGCTAACCTGATATTGATGTGAGCAAATCCTGAAATTATTCATCGACGCCCCCCCCCCCCCCCAGCAAACACAATTATCCATGAATAATTTTCAATTTATAGCCTTTTTACAACGGATAAGAATTACATGACTGCAAACATTAGGCCATCTTCATTTCTCTTTTGAAGCATTTGGAATCTAAAGAACAAGCACTCATAACCAACAAAAAACAAGAAGACCATCACAAAATCCTTTTCGCTTACATTTCTTTCATACAAATCAGTCAGCTGCATCATTTGAACTAGGGGAATCCATAAAACTACAACTGCTGCTCTATTCTTTCTTAATACACATTAAAAATCCTCATAGCATACAAACAGCAGAAGATCACATCAAGGAATAATAATCTTCTTGCCTGCATATATGGTGTCGCCTCTAAGCCCATTAGCCTCTTTAATTGTATTTATAGATACCTGTATCAGTGTCCAAAAACAAATCAAAAGTTCGAAGATAACAAGCCTATAGAGATATTTAATTACATATCTGCTTGTTTAGTAATAGATATTTTCTTGTTTTTTTTCCCCTTTTGATCAGTGTTCCCAGGAAAAACTTCACTGGGGAAATGATAAATCTAGGGTTAAAGACAAGATAAAGTTTCTTAGGATTGCTAATAAATCGTCCATAAATAAAGTCCTATTCTCTGTTTAATTCTGAGAAAATTAAGCAAAATAACAACAAAAAAAAAAAGTTTGTGAGTGTTCTTATATATTAGAATTTCAGGATATCAATTGTTTTTCGTGAGAATTTCTGAAAACATAGCTTTTGTGAATGCACGATGAATCGTTTTCAGAACTTCGATCCAGAAATCTTTCTCTAGAAAGTACAAAAAAAGAAAAAATGTATTCAATATGAATAATCAAGAGAGAAGCAAATATACCCCATATTTTCTAGAGAGATCCCAAAGAGTATCTCCTTTAACAATCTCTATTGTTCTCTGCGGCAATTCAGGGACTTCTGGCACATTTTGTTCCTTAAACATAATTGGTTTCTACAACAACATAACACAAATTACATTCTACAGATTTCTTCAATAGTACCAAACATATCGAAAACAAATGTAATGCTCTTTCCGAAATATACATAAATGATCAAAATTTAATCATAAGTAATGGGTCTCTCCAAAATCTAGCATTAAATAAAAAAAAATTGCATCTATATATATATAAGGAATGAGGTTCTAACAAACAAAATCCTAAACAACATAAACAGCACAAGTAATGGGTCTCTCCAAAATATCAACAAAACATTGAAAAAATGGGTCTCTCCAAAATATCAACAAAACATTGAACAAATGGGTCTCTCCAAAGTATCAACAAAACATTGAACAAATGGGTCTCTCAAAACATGGACAAATCGACAAAACAAGCATTGGGTCACTCCAAAATATCAAACAAAGCCAAAGTACAGACAATGAATCCCTCCAAAAAAAATTACAACATTATATATATTTTAATGACAAATAATGGGTGTCTCTAACGCTAAAACAAATCAATCGCACAAGCAAGAGATACATTGATTGAGGAAATGAATCTTAAAGTGCTTCATACTCAATACACACCTTAGTAATGGGTTCTTGCGGAGAGAGAGGCTGAGCTGGTCGAATCGTCTGAGTTGACTCGCTGATTGATCGGTTAGTAGTCTGAGTTTCATTTCTGGTTCTGTTGAGAGGGTTTAGTGCTTTGAGAATGCTAATGGCGATGCCGGAGAAGACCACGAACCCGGCGGTCTTGGCGATCAATTTTTCCTTGGAATCTCCGTCGCCGGCGGCGGCGCGTGGCTTTGACATTAATGGTTGGGCGTGGAGGACTATTGAGGGCTCGGATTTTTCTTTTCGAGGGTTTCTGGGTGAAAAATGCTTGGGTACATACACATTAACACACACAAGCTTATACACTTACGTGGCAAGTGTCATCTCATACCAAACCAAAAAAAAAAAAAAGGATAATTACCGTATCAGTACCAGTATTTTAACGCATTTTTTTATTTTTTTTTAATATTAATTTTGTTTTGTATCATAAATAGTATTTTGTTTATAATTAAATACAAAAATATTACATCCATCCACATTCTATTCATAAAACTAATGAAAGTCTTATGCTCACAGTCGCTAAAAATGCGATACCTGACTTAAATGACACATTGTTTATTTTTTTATTTTTTGAACAAGACACATTGTTTATTTGGTTATTTGATTTACTTCATGGTATTATGTATAATTTACATGTCATTGCCACATCATATTTAATTTTAATTTTTTATTTACGTCATCACCATATAGATTTCCCGAAAATTGCGAGGGAAATTCACCACAATTTCCCCTCAATCTTCCCCTGGCCTCTTATAGACATTCTTTGCCCTAGCTAGGTTTTCAAAATCAGCCATACCCTTCCTCTTCCCCCAAACTTCTCTACAAAGACCACAAATTCCGTTGGATTCCACTACTTGTCCCCCCAAAAAAAAATCACCATTTCGGCTAAGTCTGTGTACGTTGGAGCCCACATTTTGCTGGTCGGAGCCTATTTTGCTACGGTGGTAACTTGCGGAGGTCGTACTAGCTGGATTCTTTCCTCTTCATTCTAGTTTGCATTTGTACTTGGGCATTCATTTTCATCCAGCATCCATTCTCTTTTCATGCTCAGTTTTTGCGCTCTATGTCTTCGATAATATGTTTAAGACTTGTTTGGATGTCTGATTTTATTCAATCTTTTATTAACTTTACGGATATAAAAAAAAATATATATATATATGTCTAGATGGTTTAAAAAAAAAAATTTAAATAGATGAACATATTTGAAAAAAATAAAATTAAAAATGAATAAAAATTATATTTTAAATCTTGAAAAATAAAAACTACGAAGAAGAAAAAGAATTTTGAAGATGTTTCAAACCACCCTAAGGGTGGCCGAACCACCTTTAAGAGTGCTGCGCCACTCCTAAAAATTGCTTGGGGGTAGATCGACTACCCCTGACCCCGAAAACTTTAGCCACCCCCGACCCCAAAAATTTGTAAGAGGTGACCGAGTCACCATCTAAACATTTTGAGGGTGGCTGTTTCTGGGGTGGCTCATATAAAAAAAGTTGAGTTGAGTTGAATAAATTTAAGTTGGGTAAAAAAGTTGATTTTGAGAAGAATTGAGTTAGATTAAAAAAAAATAAATAAATGTTGCCAATCATGCCCATGTCCTTGAATTCTTGCATTTCATGAGCATCTTTCATTGGCCTGATTGGTTTAATTTAGTGCTATCGAGGTTGGTACTATGAGTTGTTTTACTTTAGTCCTATGCATGTCCTAAGAGTTTTGACATCTCTTTTGGTTTCAATTTTTTTGACATGCTAATTCTTTGTGATCGTGGGTGCCTCTTTAACTCATCACTGGTTGTTTTTAGCAGCTTATGGCAGGTGGTGATTCTTGCTCTTGGAAATTGACTCCTTACACTAAGACCAATGCTTCAAGAGGAAAAGGGAAGGGAAAAGTTGCTGAGGTCACTATTCCAAGAGAGAAGCGTGCAAAGAATATTGGAGAATTTTTCTGGTGACCAAGAGCATCTTCTTACTCAGAAGTTTTGCTCCCCTAGGCTCAGTTAGCTTGTCATTTATGTTTCTCAAAGCGTAAATTGTTTTTCGAGCGTGTGGTAAACCTTTTTGCTGCTTCTTTCAATGTCAGCCCTACCATTCTTCATTCTCGACAATGGGAGTATTTTTCCCTTGCTTCCGGTGTTGTTTACGTGGAGCTTGTCCATGAATTTTAAAGTAATATACTTTCGTTTTCTCGAAATCCTTGGTTCCTTCTTTCTAAGGTTTGAGGGATGGACATTCGTGTCACTCCTGAGATCATTAGTGAGATCACCAGCATTCTTAGGGTTGATGACCTTGGCTATCTTTTTCCTTCTTTCGATTTTCCTGACAAGGAAAGCATGGGTTGAGCTTTCTCTCGATTTCCCTCCTAGTCTTGGTTGTTTTTGGCTTCCTCATGTAAACATTTTCACTTTAGGTGACATGGCAACTCATGTTGGTATTCTCTTTTATATCATGTTACATAATATCTATCCCTTAGACTATCGTTTTGATCTTGCTCTTCCTCGTGCTTGGTTTCTTTATGTAATGCCGAAGGTATTAAACAAGGATTTAAATATGTTTAGGAATGATTAAGTAATTAAGTCATTAAGCATTTGAACACTTAAAGAAAATTGGAAAAGTTTGATTTTTTAGGTTGGCATTTGACCAGGACTTGCATCGTCCGAATGAGCCTTTGACAGAAGGTTGCGTTCATAATCTGTTCCATGACCATCTGAATGAGCCTAGATACAAAGTCTCGTTCATTACTCGTCCCATGTTCGTTCGACCAGACCTAAACAGAAAGTTCTGTTCTATTCGTCCCATGCGTGTCCGAACAGAGTTATCACAGAGGCTCTCATTCTATCCTCGTTTGATTTCAGTTTGGACGAGCCATTTTGCATTCGCGTCCAGACAGTATCATTTATTTGTCCGAACAACAATCGATCTCAGGAATTTCCGATAGGAATGTACAAGCGGTTATTGCTTATAACTGTAACTGCAACCATTTTAAGAGGTTATCATATTTTCATAACAACAACCGATCCACCTTAGGCGGTTAACATTTATTTTATAGTCGCCGGTTAGCGATTATTTGAGATACAAACCGCATACTTATAATTGCTTTTTATATATGAGTTATTTGTGTCTATATTAGTATTTTGAGCCTTACTTGGACTTTTTTTAGATTGTTTTGGACTGTTTTTAGTATTTTTTGCTCCTTTTTAGGGTAAAAAAAAAAAAAATTCCATGAGACTTAAATAATTTATTATTTATTATTATTTTTGACATCTTTTTAGTATACTGGTTTTAGCATTTTTTATTATATATATATAAGGGTAGGCGGTTAGCAGTTATCAACCGCCTACCCTTACCCTCATAACTACTAACCGCCTATAAAAGTGGTAAAACGGTTAGCGTTTATAGGGTGGTTATAATTTTCTCGTTTGTACAACCCTAATTCTCGAGACCATTATGTGAGTGGGCATCCGACTGGTATCATTTACTTGTCTGGATGGTGATCACCTATATATAGCTGAGTTATGAANTTTCTCAGCTCGTTTCTCAAATTTGCTTCTCCTTCCACGCTTATTCTCTCTTCTCTCTCCTAGCTTTGGTTCAAACCCTAGTGCATTGCTATTTTGGAGCTTCCTAAGTCATTTCTAATACTAGAATCAAGATCTTTGGTGTTGGAACATCGTTTTCACTAATTGATTTGAGGTAAAGTTCTCAAAACTCAAATTTTTCAATATTTAATTTATATTATTAAATGTGTAGCTTAATATTGATTGTTTATTTAGGATTCTTGTTGGGTAGAGTATATTGATCATTGGGTTAAAGTTTTGCGGTACGTGGACTTCCTCTTCTCCAAGAGATCAAGGTAATGGTTTAACCCTAGATTTTCTCTAGTATTGTATTGTGGAGTTTATGATGTTTAATCCTAGTATCTCTCTTCTATGGGTTGTCAATGTAGGTTTTTAGAATATTATTTGAAACCCTAGAACACTATGGGTTGTCAATAGATTGTTGATACTTGTATTTTTCAAGTCTTGAATAACAAGTTATGAACAACGACTTTTTTGTCGTCGCTATTAAAGTAGTCATTAAAGACCAAAACTCCCGTAATGCCATTGACGACAAATACTCTAAGCCATCATATGGCCATATCAGCAGCACCGCCATCACTAGCTTCGTCATCAATTCTTAAACCAAGCTTTAGCATCCTGTGGATTGTGTTGCCAAAGGTGTTGGGATAATCAAGGCTGAAGCCAGAGGTGAGAAGAGCAATCTCGAAGAGCAAGAGTCTTCATGTATTTCTTATTCTTGTCAACACCAATAAATTGATCAGCCATCTTCTTGAGCTCCTCCATGACGGGCTTCTCAATTAAGTTGATCTCCATAGTCTTCTTGCTTGACATGTAGCCAACCATGATGCTATCTGTCAAGGTTTTGGGCCTAGGCCTTTGAATGAAGTATGACCATAGTGCCATTCGTGCAAGGATCTTGCATTTGAGAATTTTTTTCTAACGTGGCTTGAGAATTTTTGGATACTATATTATATATGCTGATGTAATTTTGGATACAACTTGAGCCACAAAAGGAAACATGGGGTGCTTATGCTTTCTTTTATCTATTTAATAAACAATGACTTAGCCGGAGTAGACAAACTTTTCTAGCCACTGAGGCGAGGGAAACACCATCAGCATATGTCGGCCATGAGTTATCTTATCGGTTAAATACACCCACATAGGAAATTAGAGTAACATATCTTGGCTTGAAATGGAGAGAGAGAGGCGGCTAGTATTGCTTTTTTGTTGTGGACGATTTCTCCGCACAGGAAAAGTCTACTTTTCCAACTCCTTCATCCAACTTCCATCCAACTCAAGTGTAAAAAGTTTTTTATATTTTTTTTATATATTTTTTTTTTTGAAAACCACAAAGGAGTTGGATGGGGTTGGATGCTTGGGTTGGATACCAAGCATCCCCCTTTCTAGTAACAAATCACGTACGTCATTTGTAAGAGAAAATGTAAGAAGACACGCCTAAGATGTAGAATATTTCTTTTTTTTTTTTTTTTTTTTTGGCCTGACGAGGCAGTGCCACGTCACTACCATGTTAGTGTGTAAATAAGAAAAGAATGATGTTACGTTGTTCTAATTTTATTTAATTTTGTATATGTGAACAAAGATAAATTTTATATACAAAGTTTTTTAAAGAGTTTTATTTGAATTTGTAGGGTTCATTTTTGTCCACATATTCAAAGTTGGATGGAATTGGATAAGAGAGTTGGATAAAAGAATTAGAAATATAGCATTTCTTATAATGAAAATAAGGAAACATTCAACCCATTTTACGAAAAGTTGTAGAGTCAGCATTTTGATTTTTCGAGAAATTTTTATTAAAAGATTGAGTTGAACAAAAATTGATTAAAAATATTTAAGAATATACCTACCATAAAAAAAAAATCAAATAAAATTTAATTATCCTTTAAAACCTACAAATGTAACTTATTGTTGATACTATTAATTATATGGAAAAAGTCCACATACTTTCCTTAAACTACTACTCAATTGACAATGTCCCTCCAAACTTTCAATTGTGATAATGTTTCTCCCAAACTACTAAACTATTGTCAATGTACCCCCAAGGACAAAAATACCCTTAATAAAATAAAATAAAATAATAATAGAAAGCTTTTTTTTTTTAAAAAAAAGAAAGAACTACCACCCAATTGGCCAAATTCAAAATTTTTAAAAAAATTATAAATATTTTCATTTAAACAATTATTTTTAAAATTTTTGAATTCATAAGGACTAGAAAAAAACTAAAACAAAATTAAAAACCAAACCAAAAAAAAAGTAATTCTTTTTTTAAATACACTACTACCCAATTGGCCAAATTCAAAATTAAACAAAAAAAATTATACAGATTTTCATTTAAAAAAATTATTTATTAAAAAATTATTTTTATTTTTTGAGTTCATAAGGGCATTTTTGTCTTATTAAAAAAATTATAGGGTTATTTTTGTCTTTTTATTGGCCTTGTGGTGATATTAACAATTGTTTGATAGTTTGAAAAATATTGTCACAATTGAAAGTTTGAAATGGACATTATCAATTGGATGGTAATTTCAAGAAGATTTGTGAACTTTTA
>FXXK01001134.1:6221-20164 GCA_900184695.1 Betula pendula | reverse complement strand
AAGACCCGCCTGAAACATCGCTGGGACCTGACCAGGACATCATTGAGACTCGCCTGGGACCCGCCCAAGACACCTCTGGGACCTGGCTGGGACCGCCCAAATACAGTCAGGGCCAGCCTGGATACAGTTAGGACCCGCCCGAGATATCTCCGGGACACCGCTAGGACTTGCCGGGACAATTTATATTAATTTTTAAAAATAGTTCATAAAAAATAATTTTTTTGGGTTAATATGATTGGTTGAAAATATATAAAAAAAAATATTTGCGATTTTCGGTGCGCGCCAAACACCGGAAAATGTTTTCGGCAAAAATCATTTTCCTGAAAATCAATTTCCCTGAAATCATTTTCCGACGGAAATCATTTTATGTCGAAACAAACGGGGCCTTAATATTCATTTATATAGTGATTATTAGATGTTAATTAAATGATTAAACTATTTCTTATCAATTTAAACTTTTAGGTAAAGTGGTAGTTTAGAGTAATTCTAAAAGTTCCTCTCGTATCCCACAAAAAATAAGGTGGCTGTTAAAATTATCATTTGATCAAAATTCAATATTGGTTAATCACAAGTCCAATGGTGATTTTAAAAGCCACATCATTCTTGGAGTGACAATAGAAGGATACAAGAGAAATTTTTAGAATTACTCGGTGATTTAATATTGTATCAAAGCTCTGAGCTTACAACCATATAAACCACATTTTTATTTGATGAGTATCTGAATCTCACTTTGTTGACGTTGCAGTACCAATTTTTTCATTAGATTTTCTTTTGATGGGAATTGTTATACATCCTCCCCTAGTCCTTCTCTTATCCTTACACTTTTCAAAATTACTATTGGTTTCGTAGATCCGTGGGTTCCATTTGCGGGACATAAATAAAACCCACAGATATAATGGTAATTTTAAAAAAAGTGTAAGAATAGGAGAAAGATCAAGAGAGAAAAGCAATCTTTTTTTTAATATNGAGACCCGCCTGAGACATCGCTGGGACCCTACCAGGACATCATTGAGACTCGCCTGGGACCCGTCCAAGACACCTCTGGGACCTGGCTAGGACCGCCCAAATACAGTCAGGGCCGGCCTGGATGGAGTTAGGACCCGCCCGAGATATCTCCGGGACACCGCCAGGACTTGCCTGGGACAATTTATATTAATTTTTTAAAATTTTTCATAAAAAATAATTTTTTTGGTTAATATGATTAGTTGAAAATATATATATAAAAAATATTTGCGATTTTCGGTGCGCGCCAAACACTGGAAAATGTTTTCGACAAAAATCATTTTCCTGAAAATCAATTTCCCTGAAATCATTTTACGTCGAAACAAACGGGGCCTCAATATTCATTTATATAGTGACTATTAGATGTTAATTAAATGATTAAACTATTTCTTATCAATTTAAACTTTTAGGTAAAGTGGTAATTTAGAATAATTCTAAAAGTTCCTCTCGCGTCCCACAAAAAATAAGGTGGCTGTTAAAATTATCATTTGATCAAAATTCAATATTGGTTAATCACAAGTCCAATGATGATTTTAAAAGCCACATCATTCTTGGAGTGACAATAAAGGGATACAAGAGAAATTTCTAGAATTACTCGTTGATTTAATATTTCTAGAATTACTCATTGATTTAATATTGTATCAAAGCTCTGAGCTTACAACCATATAAACCACATTTTTATTCGATAAGTATCTGAATCTCACTTTGTTGACGTTGCAGTACCAATTTTGTCATTAGATTTTCTTTTGATGGGAATTGTTATACATTCTCCCCTAGTCCTTCTCTTATCCTTACAATTTTCAAAATTACTATTGGTTTCGTAGATCCGTGGGTTCCATTTGCGGGACATAAATAAAACCCACAGATATAATTATAATTTTAAAAAGTGTAAGAATAGAAGAAGGATCAAGAGAGGAAAGCAATCTTTTTTTTTTTTAATATATATAATTAACAAGTGCTTTAAAGGTTAATTAGCACTCTCACATTAGCAAAATGAGATACTTGTACTATAAAAATATAATTTTTGAACATTTCTCCACAAATTTCTCATGACCACATCATCTTCGGACCCATGCAACGCAAGCTACTCAAACAATCAATTAGACAAAATCGTACTTATTATCAAATTCAATTCCAATTAATTCGTCTCATTGACTCTACGTAGATGATCTAGTATAGTTTATTTTTAAACTTGTAACAATATACTTGATTATGATAGCTCGTGTGTATCACTGCAAGAAATTTGGTTATTAGCAAGTACATTTTTAGTAGGGACTAAAAAGTTATTACTAATAATTGATTATCAACAACAACTTTTAATAGTTGTTGTAAAGAACATTTTCAGCTGAATAGGCAACTAACCTATAACAACCAAATTTAATTATTATAAGCTATTTTTATTGTTCAGCAGACTAGCTACTTAAACATTTTTACCTTATCAAAAATAACGTACAGTAAATAAGCTCTTCATTCTATAAGAAATATTCACCCTTCATTCTACTTTTTATTTGTTTATTGTTTATTGGTTCATCATGATCAGAGAGATCAGAGAAGATTTTATTTGGAACTAAAAGGGAGTTATTTTAGGTTGTAAGTGGTAAAAATGGCGATGCCAATAGTAATAATATAAAATGAAGTGTGGATGGCGAAAAGAAAAATGAGAGCAATTTGGTACTTAATTATAAGAAATCAAAAGAATAATAATAAAAAAAAATGAATGAACGCTTAAAAAGAAAAAATGAAAGAAAAAGATTGGAAATCTTCGTAGGCTGCTTAGCTTTCAAAGCTCCAAAAAAGTATTAGTAAAGCCAAACATGCAATGACCACGTTAAAATCAACCGTGTAGAATTCTGACATATGGTGTCTGGATCGTTGGAAGGAAGTCTCGTAAAGGTAGAAATTCTATGAAGATAAAGTGAAAAAGATAGAGAGAAAATATTTACAACAGTAATTGATTAAATTGAATTTTCTCCTTGATCATCATCCTATATATAGGGTGCAATACAACTTTTGGTGAAGAGTTGTAACTTCTAAAGGAAGAAGAGTTGCATTATTTTACTTTTATATAACTTTTATGAAAATTATGACCTTTTATGAAAGTTATTTAGTGTGTGAATGACTATATTTATTATGGTGTGATTATCCCTAAATCATCAAACCGTAAAAAAAAAGCAAATGCTTTGTCCTCAAAATCAACCACATTTATGATATACCTTCCCTCCGTATTGATTATCAGAGCCTAGGAGGCTAGGAGCACCCTACTGCGCATTACTCTTTTAACTTACAATAGCCCACCTTCAAGCAAAGCATTCTCAGAAGAGCTATGAATAGTAATTCAGTTCAGACTGTACGTATGAGATTAAAAAAAATAATAATAATTATTTTTTTAATAATGAAATTTATAAAAACACAAAATTAGGCCTAAGCTGAATTACTGTTTATTCAGCCTAGGCCTAAGAGTATCTTTACTCTTCTTAGAATTTATGTGTTTGCCGGCATTTGACGTAAAGACGTGAATAGACAGCTTTTATGAGAATTTATGTGCGACGTACTGAGAAACGTGTGAAACCTGCTAAGAGTAAAGTAGCAGAGAAGCATTTCGGCAATGTTTGGCAACGGGCAGACTGCACTGTTTATGTTTATGAATTTTGTTAAAAAAAAAAATTCTATTTTTTATATCACATCATATATTTTTAATAATTTTTATTTTTATTTTTATTTTTTATATCATTTCAAACACTTTTAATTACTATTCAAATAAAATACTTACTAAAAATTAAATTTTTTTTCACTTTTCCTTACAAAAAATTTACAATACTTTTTACTTTATATTACAGAAAAACTCATAACCATCATTCCTCGACCCAAACCCTTTGCCAAACATTCATGTCTGACTTGAAAACCTTGGAAGAAAAGAAAAGAAGCGTGCCTTCTTCATTTAACTCTTCCCCACGTTTTGTTAGAAAAATGCAACCTTCCTCGTCCACGTTTTGAGAAGCATGTACAGAGGGTACATGTTACCAACAGAGAGTAGGAGGGATTAAAGGTCAACTGCATTAAAAGATTGGAAACACAATGAGAAAAAGTAAGAGAGAAGGGGCACGTTTATTAAACATTTTCTCCGCTTTTTTTTTTCTTAAAATTAACACCACTTCTAATATTCATCAATTATTTTTTAACAATTTTTTTTTTTTACTTTTTCTATCTCATTATTCACTTTTTATTATTATTTAAATAAAAAACTCACTAAAAAATATTTTTTTTTTTACTTTTTTATACAAAAAATTCACAACATTCTTCATACTTTATATCACATCATTCATTTCTATTACTATTCAAAACAAAAAAAAAAAAAAAAAAAAAAATCCTAAGCATTTGACAAATACAATCAAGAAAAGAAGGGAGTAATAATCCTCTCAGCAAGACATAGTACGTAGTATATATACAAGTGAATGTGATCATTTTGTTTTTGTAAAATTTTATTTATTTATTTATTTATTTGTAATTAGTGAATGTGATCATTTGATCCGGAGATTAAGCTTAAGTTTTTAAGTACAAACTTATTGACCTTGCACTACAAATATTTTATAAATGCTTATGTTTTATTTGTGATAATGAGCTTTGGTGCTATTTTATAACTGTGTTTTATATGTTTCAATGGAAAATGGATTCTATGGAAAAAATGATATTTAAAAGAAATGAGTTTGAGAGTAAAAGAGGTTAAAAGTATGAGGTTTGAAAATCATGTTTTTGCAAACAAGTTTGTAGAAGTATAAAGGATAGGTTTGGTTTCACAAAAAAGTTTGTGAAAATTAAGTATTTATGTTTCCTGCATCCATTAATAAGAGGAAGTTAAACTCTTATGATCCTGTATGTACCAACAAGAGAGAGTTAAACTCTTATCATCCTGCATCTAGTAATGAAAGAGAGTTGAACTCTTGTTAATCCTGAATCCTGTGATGATTGAGACTTAATCACTTATCCTTCTTACTATGTTAAGAGTATGCAAAAGATGTATTTGAAAAAAGATGCTAGTGTATATATTTATGTATATGCTTGAGATATGATATATAATGTTTAAATAAGGGGTAATTACCTCTTTTTTTTTTTTTTCCATGAACTACTACCATCTGTCAATATGACCCCATGAACTGACACTCTCATCCAATGGTAGAACCAGAACTTTGGTTCTAGGGGTTCAAGATTTTATTTTATTTTTGAATGAAAAAAAAAAGTAAGGTTGAACAAAAAATTAATTAAAGTATTAAAAAAAATTTAATTATTGTTTAAAACATGTAAATGTAACTTACAATTCATTTTGTCACATCTAGAGCTAATTTATTAAATTGTCTTTAGATTTTGTCTGTATCACTAGGATGGTAATAAGAATTTTTTTTTCTTAAGCAAGGATCTGTTGGCAAATTTGTTAAATCTACCTCGACATGAACTCATTTAGAATTTGGTTGAAGCCCAATGGAATCATTGTTGTTACCAATAATCTCAGGTAACTGTAATTATATATTACATACAATTAAAATATGTAACAAAAACTATTTATTTTCATAAACAATTAAGTTAATTAAGCAATTTAAATATAAAAGGTTAATCAATAAAAAAATTTAATTAGATGCCAGGAACTTTTAAAAAAATTGAAATTGTCAAAAACACGAGTTTTTTTAGCTATTTTATCAACTCATCCACAAAATAAAAACACGAATTTCCCTCAACTTGCTTCATTACTTGAGGTTCATTTTTTGTTCTGTTTTTGAAATATAATAATTTGATTTTGTCTTTCAAAAGGTACTGGATCTCAGTGCCTTGGGTATATACTTTAGGCTTTTGTTTTTAAAGTTGCCTTAAGTTGGTTTGGACTTTGGAAAGCCTTTGGAATTTGGTCTCTCAACCAAATCCATTGGCCCACTGACGGGTTAAAATGAAAGAAAGATAGTGTAGGCTTAAGGTTTTTTTTTTAAGAGAAAGTGCAAGCTTAAGGTTAAAACGGTGGTCCATAAACTGTCAAACAACAAAAACGCAGGCTGAAGGTAGCATGCATGTGGTCCACAAATAGTCAAATAAAAAGACTTACTTAAACATTGCGTTTAATAAAGGGATATGGTGTGTTAATTGTCCCCGTCTTCTCCCTTTTCCTCTAACCTAAATCTAAAAGCAGAAAGGTTGAAACTATAAAAGGAAAAAAAGAAAAAAAGAAAATTCAAGATGTCCCAACGCTGCTTGAGTTATTTGCCCCTGATGTCTAATGAGTTGGTGTTGATTGCTTGACCCCTCTCGACCCCCCCTCCCTCCACTCTTGTTCTCACCACCCGACTACCTCAAACTACTATTTACCTAACAAAATCTTTCTTATGTTGGTCAACCTCATTAATCAAATGGTCCACCCATCATGTGCGCTTCACATGGCGCTTTATCAAATTTTCTCTCATTTTTTATCTCAATTTGTAAATTGTAGATAATGGGTAAATTTATTTTTCACCAACTTTTGAATCGTAGATTCGGAGCATATTGGGTCAACTTTTTTTTTTTTTAATGAACTTTTAAGTCGTAGGTCCAAACCATAGTGGGTTAACTTTTATAGTGTAGATCCAGAGCATAATAGGTAAAAACAATTTTGAGATGAACTTCTACATTGTAGATTTGGAGTATAATGGGTAAAAAAAAATTTAGATGAAATTGTGCATTGTAGATTCGGAGTAATGGGTGTTTTTTTTTTTTTTGTTAAATGAACATGTACATTGTCGATCCGAAGCATAATGGGTAATTTTTTTTTTCCATTTATTTCTATATGATGATGATGACTAACCTCTGTTTATATGGCCTTTAATTTGAATAGGTTGGTACCAAACTTTTGTTTATGGTGCTAACCAAGGTCTTGCTAGGAAGTCTCTGTGGCAGCATCTACTCTCTCTTAAACCGAGAGTTGCTTCTAATCCTTGGATGCTATGTAGGGATTTTAATGTGGTTAGAACTTTGTCTGAAAAATGGGGTTTAGGCTTAATTCCTATGAAGTTGAATTTGGATCTGTCTTAATGATCTTGAAGTCTCTGATCATAAGTTCAATGGTTGCTTATACACTTGGACTAATAAAAGTGAAGGTCCTGGGTTTGTTGCTCGTAAGCTTTACAGGTTTTTGGTTAATATGGAGTGGCATAGCTGTTTTGGCAGTTCTTAGGTTGAATTTCAAACTGGAAGTGTTTCAGATCATTCCCCCGCCATTATTTCCATAGGGCTCCTGAAGAGTTTTGGCCCTAAACCCTTCAAATTCTTTAATTTTTGGCTTGAGCACAAAGACTACTTTGAATGGATTAGAGAGGGATGGAGTTTGTCAGTATCTGGGGTTCCTATGTATCGAGTTTGTAGGAAGCTCTGTGTTGTCAAGGCTGTTCTGAAAAGACAAAACATCAATTGTTTTGGCAATTTAAAACAAAGGATTTTGCAGGCTCGTGATAGTCTTGATATGGCGCAAAAGGATGTTATACTTTCACATGGCAATGCTGATTGTCTGTTGCATGAGAAGGAATGTCTCCATGCTTATATCTTAATCACAAAGGCTGAGGAGATTTTTCTTAAACAAAAAGCCAGGAACTAGTGGCTTCAGTTGGGAGACCAGAATAATGCGTATTTTCATCGCATTCTTAAAGTGCGCCAAGCTCGTAATACCATCACTTATCTTTGGGATGAGCTTAGTAATAAGGTGGAGGATGTTGAGGGGATAAAGAATATTGCAGTGAACTACTACAAGCAGCTTTTAGGCACTAATCAACTCTCTTTTCATGAAGGTAAAGCTGCATGTGTTAGTCAACTTATATCTTCCCCTCTTCCAGCAAATAAGGTGGTTATGTTGGACAAGGAGATTACTGATGAGGAGATCAGATCAACTATTTTCAACATGAAAGCCAACAAGACTCCTGGGCCTGATGGCTTTACTTATGATTTCTTTAAAGCTTCTTGGTCTATAGTTGACAATGATGTAGTGACTGCTATCAAGGGTTTTTTATTTTTTTATTTTTATTTTTTTATTTTTTTATTCTGGTATGGTGCTTAAAGAGGTAAATGCCACTATCTTATCTTTGGTGCCAAAGAAGATTAATCCAGCTGCTATGGGGGATTTTAAGCCTATTGCATGCTGCAATGTCCTTTGTAAGTGCATAACCAAGATTATTTCTAATAGGATGCTTCCCATCCTAAGTGATCTTGTAGGATCAAGCCAATCAGCTTTCATTCCTAATCGTAGTATTTCTGAGAATGTTATTTTAGTTCAAGAACTTGTCAGGAATTATCATAAAAATGAGGGGAAGCCACGCCACAGTCTCAAAATTGACCTTATGAAGGCTTACGATTCAATCAGTTGGGATTTTCTCCTTCACTGCCTGCACTGTTTTGGGTTCCCGGTGAGATTTATTGGTTGGATCAAGGAATGTATTACATCTCCTAGATTCTCTCTTTGTCTCAATGGTACGCTAGTTGGTTTTTTTGAAGGGAAGAAAGGGTTGAGGCAAGGGGATCCTCTCTCCCCTTATTTGTTTGTCCTAGCTATGGAATTATTCTCCAAAATTATGGCTGATCGCACTAGTGGAAATTCTAGTTTCAGCTTTCATCACAAATGCTCCCGGTTGAAGCTTACTCCCCTTTGTTTTGCTGATGATCTTCTCATTTTCTTTGAGGCCAACCTTCCCTCTATCACTGTGATAAAGGAAGCTTTGCTTGAATTTGAAGAACTGTTTGGCCTGAAGTCTAACCCCTCAAAAAGCTCCTTTTTCTATTCTGGAATTTCAGATAGAATGAAGGGTCTTTTGCTGGAGAAGCTGCAGATGCAAGAAAGTTCCTTCCCTGTTCGATATTTAGGAGTTCCTCTCATCTCTACTAAGCTATCCTCGACTGATTGTCTTATGTTGCTAACCAAGATAACTAGCCGCATTGAGTCTTGACACTCTAAGCATTTGTCCTATGCGAGGAGACTGCAGCTCATTTCTTCCATTCTATATAGTTTGCAGATTTTTTGGACTGGGATTTTCATCCTTTCAAAGAAAATTCTTAAAGCTATTAAGCCGAAGTTTAATTGATTCTTATGGAATGGAAATGATGATTGTTCTGCCAAGGCAAAAGTGGCCTGGTCTGAGGTTTGCTTCCCAAAGAAATAGCCTTTTATTCTTATTATTTCAATTCAATCTTTAATATCGTTCCATTCAAAATATCTTCTTAGGAATTGCTTTTTAAACATATTTTACTAATCCTCGTGGGAATGATCTCATATTTGCCGTCTATATTATCGTTTTGATCTTGTGCACTTGCAAGTAAAACATGCATTTATTCGCCTATTTATTTAAGTGGATATTTGTACAACACCAGTTACCTCCAACAATTCCATTGTCAAATGGTGGATTCTTTTCCTTTTTCTATATCTACTCCTAATATTCCACATGGTCTTTCTTTTGTCATTTCATATGACAACTTTTCTTCTTCTCATAAACACTTTGTTTGTTCTATTTTCACTGATATTGAGCCCCAATTCTATCACCAAGTTGTTCAACATTCAAGGTGGCATGAGGCTATGCAAAACGAAATCAAAGCTCTAGAGGATAACAATATTTGGACCCTTACTACACTTCCTCTTCATAAAACCTCAATTGGGTGTAAATGGGTTTACAAGATCAAACATTAAGGCTGATGGCTCAATACCGGTCCAGACAGTGCTTGTCTATTTTGTAAGAAAGTGCTTTAAGAACCTTTATTCATCATGAAGTTTTTTGAGTACTATTTAGATGCTGCTTTACTAATTTTTTTAGGAGAAGTTCTTGACAAAAACTTAGTGTGAGCTAAAAGTGCGTTAAGAGAACGATTCAATCTTTAGATTTTATTTTACTTTTGAAGAAGTTCTTCAAAAAGTTTCTACTTCGTTTCCAAAATCAAAAAGTGTTGTCTGATTTATTGCTTTTATATTTTTGGTGAATGCTTGGATTCTTGAACAATTTTTAAATTTCGTATTATTCTATTATAAACCTATTCAACCACCTTTTGAGGTGTTGTTTGGAGTTGGATTGATGTTTTTCACATCTTAACATATCTTCACTGATTTTCAAGTAGTGCATTGCAAGACAAATATATTATATATTCATTAAAAAACATTTAAACATTACAAATTGGTACAAAAATACATACTTTGAGACTACCATCTACTATTCACTGTCTAACTTGTATAATATAATGTCATCAAACCGAACTTTGGATAACCAACATCCAACTTCCAATATCATGCAGCATCGAACAAAATCAACACAACCACTAGGCTCCTAGACCTTCCAACATGTTCCTTCGTTCATGAGATCCCTGCAATAATTTCAAACATTTAACTATTAACAATATATCTCTTGAACAAGCGTCAAGTACTTAGTCCCCGAATTTTATCAATGTAGATAAAGTACAAGCCAACATATCCATAAAACTGTATGAAAGCCTACTATTCTGCTTAGCAAAATAAACTCGACCCCAAAAAAGTACTTAAATTAATGTGTAGTTGAAACATGAACGAAAAGCGGCAGTTTCTAGGATTACATTTTCTTGAACTTGCACAATTCATAGCAAATGTAGAGAAGACATGGTCTACGCTTAAAAAAATGTATGAGGTATAGCAGATTCATTTAAAGTGAGAAAATGCATCTATAGTTATTGCAATTAGTACTATTTTCTTTCCCATGCATTACACACTCTGCAAGACAGTTATATGTGAATATTTACACACTTTGGAAAGGCGCAAACTCGTTGCAGATTTCCAACAGCCCCACCAAGAGCAGCCTAAATGAGATCAAAAGATGTCCACTAATAATGAAGGTTGAAATAACCAACTCATTACATGAGCGTTGAAACAACCATTTCCAGGCGCCTTGTTCTTTGTGTTTTTCATACATATCTAAACAGGCGTTATGCTGATACATTTTATGATGGGAAACAAAATATATATAAACCTTCTTGGACGGTTCCCAAAAGTAAAGTTCATACGAACATGCAACAATAGATTGAGAGTTCAACCAACGAAGGAGAAGCAATAATCAAATAAACTGAAATATCCATTATAGAACACAAACATTCATTAGCTTACCTATGAGAAAAAATATAAATAATTGACTTCTAGATCTTAAGCTCTTTAGTTGAATCAACAGATCAATCGCATGCTTACCTATGAAAAACAAAATAACAATAATAAGAAAACGATTCTATCAATGTGCTATCCAAATCAAATCGAATAGAAATAAATAATGACAAGTTCATACAGTAAAGCTTAACAACAGATTTGGAAATACCTGGTTGTAAACAATGAATGAAAATATCTGTTGTAGGCAGAAGTGGCATCCATTTATTAAACGCCCACAAAACCATACATCATTCCAACTTTCCTACACTAACAAAAACCAAACATCATTACAACTTTCCTACACTCACAAAAACCATGCAACATTCCAACTATTCAACACTTACAAAAACCATTAGCCATACTCAGCCAATTACATACCTAAAATCTGGTAAAATATACTAATGTCACTATCTGTACAGAAGCGTAATGCTTTCAAAAAAACAAAACAGCATGCGAAATCGCCTAGTCAAATAGGTTGAAACCCATATCCTGCAGTAGAACAACTTAGTAAGTTAGCCATAAAAAATTCTTTTAAACAAAAAAAATAACAAAACCCGTATAGATTATATAAAACTGGAGAGAAAGTTAAAAAATAAAATATAAAATGGAGAATAGCAAGGACATAACAATGTAATTTGACAATACTAGGAGCAAAAGAAAAAAAAAATGGACATTTATTAATCTAGGTTCTTATAATCAAGACATTACAAAATCAACAATGCGTGCTCTAGCAGGTACAGATGCCAACTTCTCCCTCTTAGCTAAAAGCATAGTTGTGATTTCTTGAGAACCCTACAATTATCCATAGTTTTGACTGTTAAACATACATTTATATATAAATCAATGAGAACATTTCAGCAAGTTCACTAATTGGTTTGTTTACCTGAAAAATTACACTATCCTGTGTTCCAATTATATGATCATCCTGAGTATCAATTCTCGAAGGCAATGGAGCTTCAGGTCCTTGGCAGATCTTCTATTAAAAAATGTATCAAACGTGTTACAATGCACATGAAATGTTTGGATAAGTACATATGATTAGTACACATAATTAAACAAACATAAAGGGAAGAAAAATAAGCAACCTTATTTGGTCTTTCATTCTGTTTAGCATTGTCCTCAATCAGCTATTTGTTCCTTAATCGTTTCACCACTTTCTCTACTGTAGACACTTTTCTTTTACACGGTGGCTTCCCTTTAGTTTTAACCACGAGAGGACTAAGCACCTTATTAGTTCTCACTGTGGCTTCATTACTTTTAGAAGATGCACTCGGAAGGTGAGGGGAAGGTGAAGTGGGTTCACGCCCTAAGCAACGGTATTTCCCCATTAACATTTCTACGTGATGCATTATATCCAAGTAATGGTCCTCACAGCTTGCTATAATCATTGCTACTTCAGCAAATTTTTTCACCATGCGGTCATATCTTTTAGCATCAGGGTTGCAACTCAAAGCATCGTAACTACTCTCAATGAAAGTATATGTTCGCTTCAAGTCTTTCCTCCATCGGTCAAGAATATATTTTGTTGGCAACGATTTAACTTTCTTTAAGCTCAATATAGTAAGTGCATGCCTACACAAGATTCCTTTATGTTCAAATAACCCACAAGTGCATTTAACTTCACACTCATCTTCATTGAAGTAAACACAAAATCTTCCATCTTTTATGTAGTCACCAACTGTTTCCTCATCAGTCACTTCATATTTTGAAATAGCACCTTCACTTTTAAGAAAAGAGCAATGACAATAAATCATGCAACTAAACTCCTGCTAGACTTCTTTGAACTTTCTGTTGGTGTAAAGTTCTTGAAATTTCTTCTCAATAACATAATGGGATATGCAGGGAATGGTAGCATTAAAAGAATTGAAATCAGCCGCTTTCTCATTCTCGATCTTTCTCCTCAAAGCATTATCAAATTGGTCAACAAATTCCTTCAATGTGCTCCTCGAGTGCACATAGTTATCAAAAAATGCATTCATACTTTCACTCCGTTGCGTGGTTTGCATTCCAGCCCAAAATGTATCCTTTAGATATGCCGGTACCCAATGAGTCCGCTCACTATATAACCCGCACAACCATGCATTATCCTTAAGATTATACTTTTCAAGTAAACTTCGCCAACTGTCATCGAACTCAGCACATGTTTGAGAGTCCTACACACTACTTTGTATGGCACTCTTCAATCCAAATTTGTATTGACCATGTGATCCAAGCTTTTCTGGGAGTTTTTTCATAATGTGCCAAAGACAAAATCTATGTCGGGCTCCAGGGAACACAATTGCTATTGCACTTTTCATGGCCCTATCTTGATTTGTTATAATTGCGGTTGGAGCTCGGCCGTTCATGCATTTCAGCCATGTTTGAAACAACCAAACAAATGTGTTTGTATCCTCACTCGATAATAATCCCGCCCCTAAAAGTATTGACTGACCATGATGATTCACTCCCACGAAAGGAGCAAATGGCATTCCGTATCTGTTAGTCAAATATGTCGTGTCAAATGTAATGACATCCCTAAAATACTCATACGCTGCCCTACTTCGTGCATCAGCCCAGAACACATTTCTAAGCCTAGAATGTTCATCCAAATCCATCACAGAGTAAAAGCCATCATTCATTTCTCGCATTCTATTGAAATAGTCATGAAGTACTCCAGCACCCCCTTTGCCCAGTCGAAGATGTCTTGCCTTGGCAATAAAATTCCGACAATCTCTCTCTATGAATGGAAGATTCTCATACCCCCCCGGCTTCAACAACGAGAGAGTTAAAGTTCTTACTCAGACCTACCCCAGCCATG
>FXXK01001133.1:81379-94443 GCA_900184695.1 Betula pendula | reverse complement strand
ATTAGCAGCCCATGCAGGTACAGCTGATACCGACACGGTTGCTATCTTATTGGATCGTGTTTTACAGTATTATCCATTGAATTAATGCATGATATGTCATGTTTTATATATATACTAGTTGGGGAGCACGTGCCCTAGTTTCCTGTGAAAATTTTACCAATAAAAAATATAACACTATCAATTATGATCTCAATTCATCAAATATTAAAGTGAAGAAAATCTACATTTACATCTTTCAAGAGATTATAACTATTAAGAACATGTTACAACTTTCCAAATATTATAACTATCAAGAACATCTATGATTACAATTTTCATCTCTCTCTCTAAATTAAACATACAACAACCAGCCAAAAGAGAAATCCATATGGTATTTTACATTAAAAATTGATTAAATATTCTGACCCAATGCTCTCTTTCTACGCGTCAAGGGCTTTCAAAGCCAAATAGTCTAAAAAACACTAGCAAAAAGAAATCAAATTAGAAACTTTGTAAGTATTTGACTGAAATTGGTGTGCATCATTGAGTGTGTTTCTTTAAGATTGCTAGCATTAATGAAATCCACTTACATAGGAAAAAATTGGCAATACTTTCATCAACCTCTTATTTGTGCAATTCTCCAAAATTATTCTTATAACACAGAGAATTTTAATAATGGCTTCTCTTGGGAAGGGAGGATCAGAGTCCAGAAAATTATCTCCAACCTACAAATCTTTCTTTGCGTTGATGTGCTTCTTAAAAACTAAATCAAAATGATTAAAAAGATACACCCAATGATGAAAATTTCCCTGCACCACCAAGATACACAAATCAAACTACAATCCAACAACCACAACTTTATTACATGAAAGGTGAAAAATGACACTTTATCAAACTCTCAAACAAAACCTTTGAGGGTTCTTCTATATTCTCGAGTGGAATAGCAGTAACACTATCAATGAAAGATCTAATTTTTAGAGGCTGAGACAAATTATATGGAAAAAAAAATATAGTTACTAAATTTGTAGGTATCACCACGGTATTGGATAACATATTTACATTGTACCAAGATAAACTCATAACAAATTAAAGATAAAAAATAGATTAACTAAATAAAAAGGCAATTTTTGAATTATATACCCTGTACTAACACTTGCTCACTTAAAAAATGGTTCCACAATGTAATAGTCTAAAGTCATGAAGCTTTTACTGACAAAGATCCTTAAAGGCTTTTTGAATATCAAAATCTAAAGGCACAAAACTTTCATTGCTAGATCCTTTAAAAGGCTTTTTTACTATCAACTAATAATTAACGATTGCCACAACCTTAGAAAAAACTTCTAGATAAGCATGAATGATTCCTCTTTTATTGAATATAAATTTTTCTATTTCTAAAATGATTATTTTATATTTAAAATTGAAACAAAAATTAGGTTTTCTTGACTTCACCTTCCACAAACAACAATTTCTTTCTTCTTTTTTTTTCTTCTTTCTTTTGGAATCTGCTAGCAGTAGCAATCAAAATATCAAGTTTTTTTCTTTTCCAATCTTCCAGCAGTTGTCTAATAAACCAAAAAAAAAGGAAAAAAGAAAAAAGAACGGCTTAATTTCATAAATCATGGGAACATTTAGTTTTTTCATTGAACAAGCAATAAATAATCAGCAAGTGTTCTAATGGGGAGAAGAAAACACTCTCTGAACTTAAACAACTAATGATCCAAAAATCATGGTTATAAACATCAACACTCTAATGGGCTAGTATGGAATTTATGTAACTAAATTTCCTAAGCTCTTAGCATTGAGAGTTCAAGCTTTTTTTAAAAAGCCATTCACGGCAAGAACATGCAGCTGTGGATTAAGAATCAACAATCACCATAAATGTCATCATAAGACACATACATGCATATTTGCACAAATAATAGAAAGAAAGAAACCTTACTCCAAAGCAAAATCAAATAAAGACACAACAAAACAATACTGAACCAACACAACCTAGAAGAGAAAACACCATTCCCAACATATGGATCACAATCAACAAATTACAGCTACAATTGGTTTAAGAAAGTCCCAGAGATAAGAAAAATAACGAGCTTTACCAGGTGAAAAATTATCCAAACATACATAAATAGTTACATGTATGTGTGCATCTCCATTTTTTGAAAAATTCTGAATAGCAACCAGCTCTTCAAAGTTTAGCTAAAAACTCTACTTTTGTTATTTTAGGCACACTTTTAAAAAGCATCAAACAACCAACTCTATAAATATTTCTATACTTTAACTAATATATATATATATATATATATATATAAACAAGATATTTAAACAAGATACCCAAGATGATAATAGCAGAATAAATGCTGTTAAAATAATGCACCTCCAATAAAGAACTTTAAGAAGGCCAGAATTAATTAGATATTTCCAGGGTATTAAGAGATCATGCTTAATCTAGGCCCTCCAGTTTATCGAGCTCCTGGTGGATAATTAGCTGGTTTATTTTTAAGTAGACCAAGAATAATTTCCTTAATGAGCGACGGTTAACTATATAAACAATTATCCCAATTTAGTATTAGATTAATAAAATAAATAGGCTATGTATACTCCTCTGCATCCAACCTCTCGTCACAACATACATTTAAAAGGAATTAAATTTTGTTAGCGTTTACATTTGTATATTCTAGATATTCTTCCAAAGTAAATAAGGATTATGCATAATCTACTATACCATTGCATTCAGAAATTGACTATCAAAAAGGACAAATCAAGTTGATCAAGGTTTTCTTAGAATTATATTAAATCAAAATTCAGATAGCAAATGAGTCAACCAGCCATTCAAAATATGCTCCTGGCTACAAAATTCGCAAGATTACACTTATCCTCTTCTTTTCTTCTCTTTCTCTCTCTCACTGATTTTTCTCACACAGCAACAAACACACCAATCAGCACTCCACAAAATATCTTAGTCATTTGCAAGAATTTCTCTGTAAGTGTATGGGACACTCTAACTGAGGATGTTCTTTCACTCTTTTTTTGAATCTCTTCTCTTCTCAAGATTCCACCTCCAATTCTACCTCCCTATACGATCAACACTCCTCCAGATGTGAAAACCTTCCTCCATCCATCAACCACCCCAACCTTGCAAAGTAAACTCCTCCACCTCTGGAAATCAACAAAGCAGATCTCTTGCCACTCTCCAAACATCAGATTGCAGGCCTCACTCCTAAATTGTTGATCTATTATCCCTCCGAGTCCTTTGTGAAAACCCAATCTTTAACATGGGGTCTGATAACAGTCAGATTTGCAGATTGTGTGAATGGGCATTCCTGATAATGCTCAGATCGTTTTATCCTTTATAATTTGATGGAAAATGTTATTCTATATGAGTGTAGAATGCTGCAAAAAACACTTGATTTTCATTGCCAAAGGCAGCAATAGAAGGAGATCAATTTCCCAGGAAAATTTGGGTGAGTTCCGCCCCAACAATGGAGAAGACAGATCATTTTTTTCCATATAATACATGTTTTTTAAGTGTGTAAGCTATGAAGCAAATAGATCTTAATGATGTTAGCAAATGTAGCGTTAGAAGGACGGTAGAATAAGGAGATAATTTTGGAACTTTGTATGTTCACCCAGTTTAAGGTTGTTAACAAACATAAGATCCACTATTTCATTCCCCTAAAAAAAGACTTCAGGAACAGAATGATCGAAAGCGGATTATTTACGTTATCTTGTTTCAAATTGAGTAACAAAAAAATAACAATAATAATAATACATACTTTCTAGTAACTTGGACACCAGTGATGTAGTACTCCTATTGGGAGACAAACTAAATATACAGGAACAAAACACAAAAAAAAAAAAAAAAGAAAAGAAGAAAGGGGACAGAAGCACGTTTGCCTTGTGGATGAACAATTGCACTGGTAGTATCTTCGAATTAAGTCGCTACATGAATCTTTATCCATGATAATTATCCTAAAAATGTAGGTATCAGCTTTTGACATTTAACTTTCAGTTTCAACTACCTGATACCTCTTTTGGTCGCCAATCAATGCCGCATCGTGCACAAATGCAACATGTCAAAGAGAGGAGATGGATATGGTAACTATTTTGAAGTAAACAGAACCATTCATAGCAAAACAGACCCCTTTTCAAGAGTTCAAGTGTTGTAACTTGACTTGCCCATGAGCCTCATAGTTTGCAATGCCATAGTTAAAAGTTTGATTGGAAAGAGATGTTGCTCCCAAAGCTTACCATAACGCACATTCCTTATATCCAGGATGGTTCTAAGCCTGCAGAATTTAGGAGATCACATTCATCATCATTTCAGACCAAGGGAAGGGCAAATTTCCAAGCCAAGTCTTTTTGGAAAAATTGTTCAACGTTGCAGGTAAGGGCCAAAATCACCACATCAGAAGGATAGCACATATTACACTCAAGATATAAAACATAAGTCTTCAACTACATGGATTGGATTGAAAGATACTTATGTTGCTGTAATGATTTTAAACCTTGGGTTAAAAAAAATGACAACGTAACCTAAAGATGATCTGCCCATGTGTTTGACAAATCAAGCGTAAGAGCAACAACCTGGAATATAATTTATGTTCTCACATAATCCACTCATCTAATTCAAAGGATTCATGAGCAACGTATATTAGGAGCTAGTTACAAAATAGCTGGGTCATAGTATGATATTGCATGACAAAGAAACTTCTATACCAATGGTCTTGCTGGAATTATTGCCCTCCTCATTGGATATACTCTCATCTATGGCTTCGAAAGCTATAGACTTTTTGATTTGAGCCTCATTAACAATGTGGCTTCGGTCTGAAACACAAAAAAGCAAAAGAAAACCCAAGATTTGGGAATTGTAAGGAACGCGTTGGTTCTGGCTCTTTTCCTCTTCCTTACTCTATTTCACTTGGTGTATATTTTTTTTTTTTGCAATCAAGGACTCGGCTTCAATAACAGGACAGGGCATGGCTCTCCGTTTGGGCTCAGGAATATCGCGGCTACACAGGTTCTTTTTCCAGCGAATTTAGGAACATCTTGGCTTTTTTTAAGTGAGCTGTAAGCCAACCGCCATGATGGAAGGAGCATGAAGTACAAAGGGAACAAGATTGCCTGGGATGGAATTCATATTGGGTGACAAAAGATAGACCTAGAGAGAACAACTTTAACAAAACCGGCATGCTTCTCACATGTGAGTACCCTAAATACAAAAATTGATTTGAATAGAGAATACAGCTACCGCAGCGTGGATGGAAGTAATTGCACATATCACATTTATAAGGTTCCTCCCACTAAATGAATGGAAAAGTGACTATTGGGAAAACCACTGGTACTGTCAAGTATTGGATGGTTGGAGTTGCTCTAACTTTTTTAAAGACTCATATGATCGCCACATATATAACAATCACGATTGGATTAGACGCGCCGAGACGGATAGGGCGAATCTGTTCTTCCTCCAGAATAGTCAATAACTCATACTTCTAAGGCTATGAAGGGAAAATCTGAGAAATTAAAGAACAGAGATAGATAGAAGCGGAATTTTAGTCATATTAACAGATATTAATAGAGAGATTCTGCCGCGTCACCTCACTTGCGGTCAAGCTAGTCCGGATGAGACATCTTATAGCCTTCCATGTCGCGCGGTAAATTTTAAAATATTGCTAGTTGACAAAAGGGTGACAACAGAACTTCCAGTAGTACGCCAGTTCAGTAGAAGAGGACAATTCGTTGCTATTCGAGCGAGGTGCAAGGACACAAACAGGTTTTGTCCTCGGCTGCATGCTCATCAGATTGGTGCATGAGTTCCCACATATCACTATACGCATTGAACCAGAATGCAAGGCTTGCTCGAAGGGTTAGAAGCAGAGGCCAAAGCATACATTGTCACATTACTATCCTCCTATTGTATTAACAGGATTGGGCACCGCTACATTTCACGCGTTGTTTGAGCGGCCCAAGAGAGGAGCGCGCGACCCCAAATAATACCACTCAAAAGTCTGAGAACACATCAGCTCTCGCACTATTGACGTAGCTAGCGCTCCGTGCGATTATAGTAGCGCAGGAGCATCTGACTCTCGGAGGTCTTTGGGGTCGCTGAAATTTCAGATACATTGTGGGCTCACCAAAAAAAGATCAGTGACAGCAAGAATTACAGTCACTATACTAAACTGACTTTAAAAGAAGCAACGTGTTAGCTTTTGCGAGTTCTTGGAGTTCAACGACGAAGGAGCCATCAGGGAGAGTTGAGATCTCCTGACTTGAACCATTCTAAGACACTCTACGCAGTGTGATTAGTTTACATACACACTGTTCACGCAATCCATCGTCACGAACCTTAACTCGGTTACCCGCAGCCCCCCCCCCCCCCCTCCTTCAACTCTATCTCTGATCTCTCTGCTCTCAAATTTCAATCTCTTTTTCTTTCTCTCATAGTCCCCGTCCCCCCCCCCGCTTGGAGCTGCATCATCTTCTCTTGTCAACTCAATCTCCCTCTCATTTCTCCTCAATGTCTCCGTTGATCTTCTCCGGCGCCGGCTGAGGTATCTCGTTTCCCCCTTTTCGGTCTCGCCCGTCGGCCGACTCCCCAACCCGCCAAACACCTTTTGCCACCCGCTAGTAGTAAACAAACGTGACAATAATAGTCTCTTCTTGCAATAAATCACAATTTTGATACAACATAGCAAAAATTTCAATCGCAAAATGCATATTGATAACAACATAGTAAAAATGGAAATGAACAAGAAACAAAACGTACCAAAATTAGAGCTTCTATTTGTGCTTCGTTGACCCGCCAAAGGAGATTTGGAGAGCGAATAAATGGCAACATATGTTAGGGCTCAAAGAATTATTGCGGATTTCACCGTGGGAAAACTGTTCAGCTGAGGGCTTCATAGCAATCACTTCTATCCATCGCCGAAACATACAAACGTCGTAGATTTACATTTCACCCAAGAGAGGAAAAAAAATTAAAATAGACGGAGCTATAAATTAGAAAAGAGAACTTTTAAAAAAACATAAAAAATTCACCATAAACGAAATTATCATTCCCTACTTCACAAACAATTCTTTTTCTCTTCTTCTCGGTCTGCTCTCTCTCTTTTCTTAATGTGTGAACAAAGGGTGGAGAAGATGAGAAAAAAAGGAGTGCGTGTGACAAAACGAGAAAAGGAACAAAACGCGCGATTTGTGGATTGGATTTATAGAAGAAATCATTCTTCAGTGATGGTTGTGTTAAGAGAATGAGAAAATTATAGAGAAATCTTTGAGAAACCAAAATTTTTTTTTTTTTTCGTCGAAGAACAAAACAGAACCTGCATGAAGAATGAAAGAAGAAAAAGCAGCAAAATACTAAAAATACCCTCAATTCTTTAGATCAGCGAAAAAGTAAGTAGGGGCAAAATATGTTAAAATTTAAAAGAGTGAAAGTAAGATAACCCTGTCTTATTGGAATCAGGTTATTTGACAATATGAAACTCAAACGAAAAGAAACCTAAACGAAAAAAAAAAAAAAGAAAAAAAAAAAGGAAATTGGGGGGGGGGGGGGTGGTATCATAGAGTTGGTAAACTCAAACGAAAAAAAAAAAAAAACGAACGATAGGGTGGGGGGGGGGGGTAGGGTTGGTAACTCAAACGGAAAACAGTGAATTTGGTTAATCGGGGGGGGGGGGGGTGTATCATCGAGTGGTAAACTCAGAAGAAAAAAAAAAAAAACGAGATAGGGTGGGGGGGGGGTAGGGTTTGGTAAACTCAACGAAAAAGTAAAGAATAACCCTGTCTCTGATTTGGAATCAGGTTTTTGAATGAAATCAAACGAAAAAGAAACCTAACGAAAAAAAAAAAAAAAAAAAAAAAAAAAGAAAATGGGGACGAGTGGGCGGGGGGGGGAGGGGTGTATCATGAGTTCGGTAAACTCAAACGAAAAAAAAAAAAACGAGATTAGGGTGGAGGGGGGTGGGGTAGGGTTGGTAAACCAAACGAAAAAAGGAATTTGGTTTATTCATATGACCAAGCAGAAAAAAAAAAAAAAAAAAGAAAACAATCGCATATCAGAGTTAGTTAGCTGATAACATAAAGGCTTAGGTCTGTACCAAATACAGGACAAAGCATAAGATGTAAAATAATTAATTATTACTCTCAACAAAAAAATAACTACTGCCCGCGGCATTCACCTTTTTGTATAAGCTGCTTCAAGTTGTAACTGATGATGTATTTTGCCATCATTATGTCATATGGAATTCTAACATATTTCCAACGTTTACAAAGTCAAGCCATTCTAGCTAGTCACTTACATGATCTTAACCCGATACCTGATTTTGACAAATGTTGTTGCCGTCTATGAATCCTATCATGATCTCTCTCTCTCGTTGTGTTATGAATTTCTTCTCCTTTTGGTTTTCAACCGTCCTGTGTGGAAAAGCGTCACAATTCTCTTTTAATTTTACGAAAAAAAAGTAAGTTAGCGCCTTGGGCCAGTCCCTTGAATTATAAAAAGAGAGAGGCATCTCCTCATTCACCCACAATACTTCGGAGCAAGAGGAGACGGAGAGGAGAGCTGTTCGCAGAGCGGTCGTAACGGCTTTCCCATTGGCCCCCAAACCCCACAAGCGATATATAACTATATACCAGACCGGGATTTGTAGACAAGCCCTCACACTCAAATTATTCTCCCGAAAAACTTATTTCGCCGGAATGCCGCTGGCCTCCAGTTTGACCCGGTTATATTTCTCATGATTGCGCGGTAATATAGGTATATTTTCTGAGTGATGTCCTTTCATTTTATGGTTCTCAGTTTGAGGTAGTTTGGAATTTTGACTGATTATTGATGAAGTTAAAGGATTATTAAAGTTGAGGTAATCAATCGGTTGACTTGGGGGTTTTATGCTTTTGGCTTTAATTTACCGTACGCAGTTGATGATCGAGTGTATGTAACAGTACTAAGGGTTAGGATGCATCAACTTTTTTTATTTTTTTTTTTTTAAAGATTAGATTATTTGGTCAATTAGGTTATATGTTTGGGTCAAAATCTCTACCCCTAAATTTTATCCCTAGCACAGATTAGATTTTCATTAGATATATACCTTAGTGCCCACCAATCTGGCAAGCTTTTTCCAAGACTAAAAGGAGCTGGAGTCGTCTTCACTGCTTCTTTACTAATTTCGATTTTAAGTTTTCAGATCATATTTTAAAGTTAAGATCCGTTACATTACGAAAAAAAAAAAACAAAAAAGTTAAAAGATCAGTGCTACCTAACAAAAGGAAAGATGAACAAACACTGGGTTATTTTTTTTTTTTGACAGAAATATCTTTTTCAAATAATGCTAGCCTGAGTCAAAAAGCGTGTAGCGTGTACTTTATGTTTGGGATGTTTATTTTCATTTTAGTACTTATTTAAAGTGCGATTCCTTTCTTTTTTGGCATCAGCTTCTGCACTTTTAAACTTCAGAGGTTGTTGCATGTTCCAAAGGTGCAACATTCTCTTTTTTTTTTTTTTTTTCAAGGGAAAGTTGGCGAATATCCTAAAGCTGACCAAAACCGCTGGTTGATTTTAGAGCAAATTATAATATAATATCTATATGAGTGTTATATAACTTAATGATAATGATTATAAGAATTAGTCTTTGATAAACAACTTATAAACAAATTAATTAATCATAATTAATAATCTCTTACAATCACGTGATTTGAGTTATATAGTCACATTGACATATAATAATTTACTAAACTAACATTATCCTTTTGATATCTGTATTTAATCGCCGCAAACATGAAAAACCAAGTTTCAATATAAAATTGTGTTGCAACTGTGCGAGCTTGCAATATTGACTTCTTAATAAAGGATAAAAAGTTGTGATACTATGTATGTGATTGTGCAAATTTGCTATTTTAGATTTTGCTTAAGTACTTTGAAAACAATTTCACATATACTACGATTCACAGCGATTTGTGCTTTGCAATTTTTTTTCGAAGTCGTCAAATTTTCTCTTCTTCAATCAAACAGGTTCAACAATTGAGAAGTTGTACAGGAGAAAAGACTGCTTATAATAGAGCAAAAAGTCGGTCTACTTTTTTGACAATTTTCTCTTGACAAAGGTTTTATGCTATGGTAATTAAATTTCACACTGATTTATTTTGAATTTATTATTAAATAATAAAATGTCATAGATTAAGCTTTTTTTATATATTTAGATTTGTTCTTTCAAGTTAACTTGTTTATAAATAGGTATATTATTTTTTGATTCATATTTTTTAATTATATGAAATATTATAATTATAGTTATTAACATAAACAAGCGAATAATTTCTTTGAGCCATCAAACTCAATTTGGAAATATATTAAGTCCATTGAAGCTTAATTAGAAAAAACATTGTGATACTCGATAACACGTAATTCAGGCATTAACAGATAAAATTCCTATGAGACGACTTGTATCCGCTATATATAGTTTAACAGGAAAAACTTTACACTACCATTTTTTCCGGAGTTTCTTAATTAAGCAAGGAAAGAATTAACAAGGTTATGATGCTTAGAAAAAAATTTATGCTGCAGTGAAATCTTCAATCATAATTACAAGGGATTGCGCTGGTTGTCGATGCTTAAGGTCCGTTCATTAAGAAGAATTATCTTGATAGGTCTTCGAGACTTGTTAAGGTAAATCATCCCTTTAAGACCAGCTATATTGGGATGAGGGGATTAGGCTGGTCGGATCGCGGCTTTGGCCTCACGCTCGATAAGCCTTATGATGAGCCCCCGAGGTGCTTGCTCAGTTCCAAACAGGTGACGCCGATATCTCATACTAAAAAAGAAAAAAAAAAATCGCCTCATCCTTATTATGGTAGAATATTAAATTTTATGAACAAATGAATTTCTTTATAGTTTATATATATGAGAGATAATTTACTTCTTTCGTGGTCCTTCTCCCATTTTGAAAAATAGGAGAGATGTGAGGAGGACCAGGAAAGGAAATGAATCATTTTTCTCACACACACATGTATTATATAGAAATGATTACAATTCATTATCTTCATCATTTACTTTCAACATTACCATTAGATCTATGAAGTTCTATGTGAGTCTTACCACATAAGACAATACGATTTTAATGGTGTTTAAAAATATAAGAGATGAAGAAAATAATACCGATAGGTGGCTGTAGCATTTCTCAAACATATATTGATGAAAATGATTTCTTTCCTTTCTAGTCCTTCTAAATCATTTTCTCATCTTTGCACTTATTTAAAATCATTATTGGATCTGTTTACTGGTCCTAGTAATATTCCTGCAACACACAAATACGAAGGTCATCAGCAAACTTGTTGAATACTTAAGATACTATAATAATATAATACGGCCATTAAGAATATTTTGTGTGCAAGTCGGTAATTTCTCCCTTAAGAAGCCTTCAGCTTATTTATTTTGCTCATAGAAATATCTTTTGATGAAAATCTGTAATTTTAATTTTCTTTGGTTTCTTATGATAATTTAGCACTAGGACAATTTCTGATTTTTTTTCACTGTTAGGTTCTGGATATAAAGCAAAGTTTGAGTAAGAAGGCATGGCTGTAAAAACATCACCAACTTCGCTTTTCAATCCGTTATTCAGTTGCTGTCCTACCTACGGAGCTCAGAGATCTTCGCAAGTTTTCTATCGATTCCACCTTCTACTCCACCTCTAAGTGAGTCATTCTTCAAACTCTCTCACCGTGGATTTGACTGTTACTTATTTTAGCAACCAAAAACTAATATAAGGTTTTTTTTTTTTTTTCCTTATAGAGGGAAAGCAAATGTCTTTAGGGTGCTAGGAGAAAGCTAATGTTAGGTAAGTCCGTCCCATGCTACTGCCAGAAAAAGGTTTGAAATCGTTTCAAATCCCCATGGAGGACTGGGTTAGAGTAACCATCTTAACTCTCCTAAACTGTTGAAAATCATGGCAGCCCCAAGACTTTTTTGGCCAGAATCCTACAGTTTCGGGATGGGATGCCATTGAGCAAGTGAAATGAACTCAGGGGACGAGAAAACACAAGGGATCCCGGAGAACTATTTTGTTTCCTTAGTTGGCGATCATGATCCGGAAGAAAGCCCCCTTCCAACTATAAGCCACTTATCAATGGCGAAATTTTTCAAACGATGAAACGGTCGCGATAAGCACACCTTGGGGCAACATGGCAAAGGGGATGGAGTGCAGAGAAAACAAGCGATGGTGATCTTCTCAGACGAAATACCTCTTTCTTTCTGGACGCAGTAGACAGATGAGAAACACAAGTCGAGAAATACAACACTTATCTGATTACGCTTCGGGCGAAATGGGTGAGATATGCAAGCAAATCTTTCACATACTTTTTTTTTTCTTTACGTAAACGATTCCTTAAATCTTATGATCGGTAACACTATTCACCACGCTTGCATAATAGTCACAAGAACATTTTTAGTCAAACTTATATCAAACTTTGAGCCTATAAAACTGTCATTTGTCTTAACTTAATAGCAATCTACTTTATCAGCGAATGCAATGCTAATTATAACAATCGACTTCAAACGCCTTTAATTAAGATTGTGTAGGATACTGATTTAGTGTAAATCCTTGACCATGATAATCATAAAACATTTTGTAATTAATGTTAATTTATGTCGGCGTTTTGATGTTGGATGGAATTCCACGACCAAATAATGGATATATCTTAATTTAGCAGTAGCCCTATTAAATGGTTCCGTCCACTATACATTTTGATTAAAAATGGTCCAATGTTGAATTATTCTTCTTCAACAAGATTAATGTTGTTATATTCTTCCTCTTAGGATGTTGGCACAAGACAAATCCCTGCTTTTTACTATCATACACTTCCGTTCCAAGAAAGAGCAACCAACATTTATCTCCCTGGTAATACACCAAGCTTGCCATGAAGCACGGAGAGAAAAGCTTGCCCAAATTATGTGGCACCAATTGCCGCAGATGAGAAGCGCAGAAATGCTATATACCCAAAATACTGGGAAAGCTTTTCGAGCTTGATCCAAAATGACACTTCATGCCTTTGCCGAGATGATGGGAGGGAGGAAAGATATAATGCCATCTCTCTACTTT
>FXXK01001133.1:64034-80539 GCA_900184695.1 Betula pendula | reverse complement strand
GATACAAACATAGTAAAAATGAAATGGAACAAGAAACAAACGTACCAAAAATAGAGCTTCTATTTGTGCTTCAGTTGACCCGCCAAAGAGATTGAGAGCGATAAATGGGCAACATATGTTAGGGCTCAAAAATTATTGCGGATTTCACCGTGGAACTGCTCCAGCTGAGGGCTCATAGGCAAGTCACTCTCTATCATCGCCGAAAACTAACAAAACGATCGTAGATTTACATTTCACACCAAAGAGAGGAAAAAAAAAATAAAATCAGACGGAGCTTATAAATTAGAAAAGAGACTTTAAAACAAACATAAAAAATTCCACCATAAACGAAATTATCATCCTCCTACTTCACAACAATCTTTTTCTTCTTCTTCTCGGTCTGCTCTCTCTCTTTCTTTAATGTGCGACAAACAAAGGGTGGAGAAGATGAGGAAAAAATGGAGTGCGTGTGACGAAAAAGAGAAAAAGGGAAACAAAACGCGCGATTTGTGGATGGATTTAATAGAAGAAATCATTCTTCAGTATGGTTGGTGTTAGAGAATGAGAAAATTATGAGAAAATCTTGAAGAAACCAAAAGTTTTTTTTTTTTTTTTCGTCGAAGAACAATCAAGAACCTGCATGAAGAAGAAAGAAGAAAAAGCAGCAAAATACTAAAAATACCCATCAAATTCTTTAGTCAGCCGAAAAGTAAGTAGGGGCAAAATAATAATGTTAAAATTTAAAGGTGAAAGGTAAAAGTACCTGTCTATGATTGGAATCAGGTTATTTGATATGAAACTCGAAAAACTAAACGAAAAAAAAAAGAAAAAAAAAAAGAAATGGGGGGGGGTGTATCATATGAGTTGGTAAACCAAACAAAAAAAAAAAAAAAGAAGAGTATGGGTGGGGGGGGGGGGGGGTAGGGTTGGTAACTCAAACGAAAACAGTGAATTTGGTTAATGGGGGGGGGGGGGGTGTATCATCGGTTGGTAAACGTCAGAAGGAAAAAAAAAAAACGAGATATGGTTGGGGGGGGGGCGGGGGGGTAGTTAGTAAACTCAAACGAAAAAGATAAAGATAACCGTCTGTCGATTTTGGAATCAGTTTTTTGATATGAAATTCAAACGAAAAAGAACCTAAACGAAAAAAAAAAAGAAAAAAAAAAAAAAAAGAAAAAAAAAAAAAAAAAGGAAAGTGGGGGGGAGGGGTGTCATCATAGAGTTGGTAAACTCAAACGAAAAAAAAAAAAACGAGATAGGGTGGGGGGGGGGGGGGTAGGGTTGGTAAACTCAAACGAAAAAGAATTTGGTTTTCATATGAAACCCAAGCAAAAAAAAAAAAAAAAAAAAAAAAAAGAAACAATCGCATATCAGAGTTGTTAGGCTGATAAACATAAAAGCTTATCTGTACCTAAGATACAGACACAAGCATAAGATTAAAATAATAATTATACTCTCAAACAAAAAAATACTACTCCCGCGGCATTCACCTTTTTTTTATAGCTTTAAGTTTCATGATATGTATTTGCCATCATTAATTGCATATGAATTCTAATATTCAACGTTTACAAGTCAAACCCAGCTAGCTGTTTCATGACTTTAACCCATCCTTTTACAATGTTGTTGCTCTATGAATTATCATGATCTCTCTCTCTCGTGTTTATGATTTCTTTCTTCCTTTTGGGTTGTCAACCGGTCCTTGTGTGGAAAAGTCGTCCATTATCTTTAATTTTCGGAAAAAAAATGTAAGTTAGCGCCGTTGGCCATGTCCCTTGAAAATTATATTAAAGAGAGAGGCAGTCTCCTCATTCACCCCACAATACTTGGAGCCAAGAGAGAGGGAGAGGAGAGCTGCTGCCCAGAGCCGTCGGTAACGCTTCCCATTGGCCAAACCCCACACACATATATATATACCAGACCGGATTTTGTAGACCAGCCCTCACCACTCAAATATTCTCCGAAAAACTCATTTCCGCCGGAATCCGCTGGCCCAGGTTGACCCGGTTATATTTCTCAAATTGATTGCAATATAGGTATATTTTCTGATGTGTCCTTTCATTTTATGGTTCTCAGTTTGAGGTAGTTTGGAATTTTGGACTGAATTATTGTGAATTAAAGAATTTATAAAGTTAAGGTTTCAATGAGTTGACTTGGGGGTTTTTATGCTTTGGCTTTAATTTACCGTACGCAGTTGATGATCGAGTTATGTAAACAGATAACTAAGGGTTATGATGATCAACTTTTTTTTTTTTTTTTTTTTAAAGATTAAGAATTATTGGTCAATTAGGGTTTATGTTTGGGTCAAAATCTCTACCCCTAAATTTTCCCTTAGCCACGATAGATTTTCCTTGGATATATACCTTAGTTGCCCACCCTCTTGGCAAAGCTTTTACAAGACTAAAAGAGCTGGAGTTCAGTCTTTCATGCTTTTACTATTTCAGATTTTTAAGTTTCAGACATTTTTAAGTTAAAGATCACGTTAATTAGAAAAAAAAAACAAAAAAAGTTAAAGATCATGACTCTTAACAAAGGAGATGAACAAAACACTGGGTTATTTTTTTTTTTGACAAAATACTCTTTTTCAATAATGCTAGCCTGAGTCCAAAACGCGTGTAGCGTTTACTTTAGTTGGATGTTTATTTTCAATTTTAGTCTTTTAAAGTTGCGATTCCTTTCTTTTTTGCTCACTTCCTGACTTTTAAACTTCAGAGGTTGTTGCATGTTCCAAAGTTGCAATTCTACTTTTTTTTTTTTTTTTCAAGGGAAAAGTTGCGATTCCTAAGCTGACCAAAACGCTCGGTTGATTTTAGAGCAATTTAATAAATTATTATATGAGTGTTATATAACTTAATGATATGATGATAAGAATTAGTCTTTAGATAAACACTTATAAACAAATAATAATAATAATAATAATTTTAACAATCACGTCATTTGAGTTATATGTCAATTGACATATAATAATTTACTAAATAACATTACTTTTGATATCATGTTTTAACGCCGCCAACATAAAAACAAGTTTCAATATAAAATGTGTTGCAACTTGTGAGCTTGCAATATTGACTTCTTAAAAATAAAATAAAAAGTTGTGATACTATGTTGTGATTTGCAAATTTGGATTTTAGATTTGCTTAAGTACTTTGAAACAATTTCAACAATATACTACGATTCACAGCGATTTGTGCTTTGCAAATTTTTTTCGAGTCAGTCAAATTTCTCTTCTTCGATCAAACGGTTCAACAATTGAGAGTTGTACAGAGAAAAGACTGCTTATAATAGAGCAAAAAGTCGGTCTTTTTTTGACAATTTCTCTTCTTGCAAAGGTTTTATGTATGTAATTAAATTTCACACTGATTTATTTTTGAATTTATTATTAAATAATAAAAATGTCTAGATAAGCTTTTTTATATATTTAGATTTGTTCTTTCAAATTAATTGTTTATAAATATATATAATTTTTGTTACATATTTTAATTATATGAAATATATAATTATAGTTACTTTAACATAACAACAATAATTTCTTTGAGCCCATCAAACTCTATTGAAATATATTAAGCTCCATTGAGCTTAATAGAAAAACATTGGTAATCTCGCATAACACGTATTTCACGCATTAACATGCATAAAATTCACATATGAGACGACTTGTATCCTCTATAATATTGTTTAATAACAGAAAAATTTACACTACCAATTTTTTCCGGAGTTCCTTAATTAAGCAAGAGAATTAATCAAGGCATGATTGCTAGAAAAAATTTATGCTGCAGTGAAATCTTCAATCATAATTACAAGGGATTGGCCTAGTTGTCGAGGCTTAAGGTCCTTAATTAAGAAATATTATCTTATAGGTCTTCGAGACTTGTTAGGTACAAACTCCCTCTTAAGACCAGCTATTTGGGAGAGGGATTAGCTGGTCGATCGCGGATTTGGCCTCCACGCTCGATAAGCCTTATGATGAGCCCGAGGTGCTGCTAGGTTCCAAAGGTGACGCCAGATATCTCATACTAAAAAAAAAAAAAATCCTCAATCCTATATGGTAAATATTAAATTTTATGAACAAATGATTTTATGTTTATATATATGAGAGATAATTTACTTCCTTTCGTGGTCCTTCTCCCATTTTGAAAAATAGGAGGATGTGAGAAGGACCAGGAAAGGAAATGAATCATTTCTCACACACACATGTATATATATAGAAATGTTACAATTCATTATTTCATCATTTTACTTTTCAAAATTACCATTAGATCTATGAGTTCTATGTGAGTCTACACATAAGACCCATAAATTTAATGGTGATTTTAAAAAATATAAGAATGAGAGAATAATACCGATAGATGCTGTAGCATTTCTCAAACATATATTGATGAGAAATGATTTCTTTCCTTCTCTAGTCCTTCTAATCATTTTCTCATCTTTGCACTTTTTAAAATCATTATTGGATCTGTAGGTCCTAAGTAAATATTCCTGCAACACACAAATACGAAGGTCTAGACAAACTTGTTGAATACTTGATATATAAATATAATACGGCCATTAGAATATTTTGATTGCAAGTGGTAATTTCTCACCTTGAAGCCTTCAGCTTATTTATTTGCTCATAGAAATATCTTTTGATGAATCTGTAAAAATTTAATTTTCTTTGGTTTCTTATGTATAATTTAGCACTAACAATTCTATCTTTTTTCACTGTTCAGTGTTCTGGATATAAAGCAAAGTTTGAGTAAGAAGGCATGGCTGTAAAACTCAACAACTTCGCTTTTCAATCCCTTACTTCAGTTGCTGTCCTACCTACGAGAGCTCAGAGATCTCGCAAGTTTTCTATGACTTCCACCTTCTACTCCACCTCTAAGTGAGTCCATTCTTCAAACTCTCTCACCGTGGATTTGACTTGTTGACTATTTTAGCATACCAAAAGAACTAATATAAGTGTTTTTTTTTTTTTCTTCCTATAGAGGGAAAGCAATGTCTTTAGGCCGTGCTAGAGAAGCTAATGTTAAGGTAGTCCGTCCCATGCTACTGCCAGAAAAGGTTGAAATCTTCAAATCCATGGAGGACTGGGTTAGGAGTAACATCTTAACTCTCCTAAAACCTGTTGAGAAATCATGGCAGCCACAAGACTTTTTGCCAAATCCTACATCGGATGGATTCCTTGAGCAAGTAAATGAACTCAGGGAGAGAACAAAGGGCATCCCGGACGACTATTTGGTTGTCTTAGTTGGCGATATGATCACGGAAGAAGCCCTTCCAACTTATCAAGCACTTATCAATGGCGCAGAAATTTTTCACGATGAAACGGGTAGCGATAACACACCTTGGGCAACATGGGCAAGGGGATGGAGTGCAGAAGAAAACAGGCATGGTGATCTTCTCAACAAATACCTCTTCCTTTCTGGACGAGTAGACATGAAACAAATCGAGAATACAACACATTATCTGATTCGCTCGGGAATGGTGAGATATGCAGCAAATCTTCAACATACTTTTTTTTTTCTTTAGTTAAACGATCCTTAAATCTTATGATGGTAACAATATTCCACCACGCTTGCATAATATCAAGACATTTTAGTCAAACTTATATCAAACTTTTGAGCCTATAAAACTGTCATTTGTCTTAACTTAATAGCATCTACTTTTCACATGCATGCTAATTATAACAATCGATTCAAAAGCCTTAATTAAGATTGTTAGATACTGATTTAGTTAAATCCTTGACCATATAGATCATAACATTTTGTAATTAATTTAACTTATGTCGGCGTTTTGATGTGTGATGGAATTCCACGACAAATAATATATATCTTAATTGAGCAGTACCCTACTTAAAATGGTCGTCCTACTATACATTTTGATAAAAATGTCCAATTTGAATTATTCTTCTTCAACAAGTTAATGTTGTATATTTTCCTCTTAGGATGTTGGCACCAAGACAAATCCCTGCTTTTTTACTATCTACACTTCGTTCCAAGAAAGAGCAACATTTATCTCCCATGGTAATACAGCCAAGCTTGCCATGAAGCACGGAGATGAAAAGCTTGCCCAAATATGTGGCACAATTGCCGCAGATGAGAAGCGCCACGAAATTGCTTATACCAAAATAGCTGGGAAGCTTTTCGAGCTTGATCCAAATGACACTGTCATGGCCTTTGCCGAGATGATGAGGAGGAAAATATTAATGCCAGCCCACTTAATGCGTGACAGCCATGATGAAAATCTTTTTGATCACTTTGCAAATGTTGCCTCTCGAATTGGGGTGTACACGGCCAGGGACTATAGGGCAATATTGGAACATTTGGTGGGCACATGGAACGTGGAAAAACTGACTGGACTTTCCAGTGGGGGACGAGAAGCCCAAGATTATGTATGTGGATTAGCTCAAAGACTGAAAAGGGTAGAGGAAAGAGCTCTAGCAAGGGCAAAAAAAGCACCCACCGTTTCTTTCAGCTGGATTTCTAGTAGGGAGGTGTAGCCATATATATATATAGACAAGTTTACGACAAGTTAAAGGCTTCAATCCTTCACCGGTATCAATAGCCTTGCCTGTTTATTTCCTGTTTAGTGTTATTGTAGCTTTGTATTTTTGTAGTTGTTGGCTGAATAAAATTAATCTGTAATATTCATTAAGAAAAATAAAATTACTGATATCCATGTAAAACGAGTCATGTGTAAACATAAGCTCAGATGTAAGATATAGGAAATGGAGGTTGAACCAAATGAATCCAAGGCCCCAAGGCTAAACACATACGGCTTGGGACAAAAACTAGACTATATAGGAGAATAAAATCATACATGATGATAGATCTTTTAGAAATTATGTAAAATAAACATTAAATATTTGTAGACAAAAACTAGACTATATATATAGAAGTTGCTTGTTTATAGTTGTTGTATACTACAGGACATGTGCTTCTTTATATATATAAGACTATTAATCAATTTAATAGATTAAGTTTCACTATGTCAATGTTTTTGTTTCCTAAAACCTTGTGCTCGCAGATTGATATCATTTGTAGGAAGTTTTATGGGGTTTCAAAGATTCTTAAAGGCATAAGTTGACTTCTCTTGCATGGTCTAGAATTTGCTCTCCAAAGAATCTTGGTGGATGGGGCTGAGATATAGGCAAATTCAAAATAAAGCACTTGTAGCAAATTTGGGATGGAAGATCCTTAAGGATGAGGATTTACTGTGGGTAAAAGCCCTTAAGAAAAAGTTCCTTAAAGATAATTCTCTGTTGGATGCTAAGAAAACCTCTCATTCCTCTTGACTTTAGAAGGGAATCCTCATCAGAAATAATACTTTAATCAGCAAAGGGGCATGCTATGTGAATGGTGATGGGGAAAAAGTTAAATCTTTGGAAGGATCAATGGATACCTTCCCTGCCTAGCTTTAAACCTGTAGCTAATCCCTCCTTATCTTCTATTTCTGATATAAAATTATCTCATCTTATTCATTCTCATTCAAGCTCTTGGAATATAAAAAAGTTAAATAAGTTATTTGATCCTTTGACAGTGAACAATGTTCTGAAAATTCATTTGAGCTCTCTGTCTTTTCCACATATTTGAACTTGGGTCCCTTCACCCCCTCAGGTCAATTCACTGTCACTGTCAAGCCAGCCCACGAGATTGAGTAAAATTTTAACTATGAGGATTCTGGTCCTCTTTTTCATGCTGAATGGAAATCTTTATGGAGCTTGAAGCTCCAGCGCAGATTGAAACATATGGGCTGTGTTTGACAAAAGATTGGATTTTGGTTTTTTAAAACCTAAAAAAAAAATCACATCTAAACATTCCAACTTTTAATATTTCATCGATCACTTTTTAATAATTTTTTTTTTCCACTTTTTATATTATATCAACATTTTTTATTACTATTCAAATTAAAAACTTACTAAAAAACAAAACATTTTCACTTTTTTATACAAAAAAATTTACAATATTCTTTTTACTTTATATCACATTAAAACCCAAAACCCCCCAACCCAATTCAACCATTTGTCAAACACACCCATGCTGTGGAAAGTGGCTTGGAATGCTCTTCATGTGAGAGCCAAGCTGCCCCGATTCTCCAACATTTCTGGTGAGGATACGTAGCTTTGTCTAATGTGTAACTCTAAGCTTGAAACTGCTTAAAATATTTTCTTGGGGTAATATGGAAAACTTCCAAGTGGCCTATTGATGTTATTATTTTTGAAAATTCTAACATTTCAATGTGATTAAAATCGTCTTTGATCTTAAGAAAAATCTCTCTATCCCCCCAAAAAAAGAAGTTTGGGAATTTCAGTTGTTTGCAGATACATGTGGTCTTAGACTTAATCTGGTTGAATAGAAATCTGTTGGTGCATAATAATCAAAATTCTTGACATTGGCTACCTTCTTAATCAAAATAATCGTATTGTTGCTTCCCATATGGCAACTTGGGATTAGTTTTACGCCTCAGTTGAGAGCTGGTCACCTCCTCCAGCCGGAGTCTTATTCCTTAATTTTGATGTGGCAGTGAAAAGTTCCTTTTGGCACTAGAAAAAAAAGTGGTGATTGTAGTCGGTTTTTTTAGGGTCGGTTTCATAACCGACCCTAAAATATCATTTGTGGTCATTTTTTTTTTTTTTAAAGCAACTGAAATATAAAAAATTGGACTCGATTTTATAAAACCGACTGAAAATTGATAACATTAGGGTCAGTTTATGTGAACCGTCTCTATTTAAATAATTTTAGAGTCTTTTTTTAAAAACCGACTACAACCAAAAAAAAGATTTATGTCGGTTTTGCAAAACCGACTACAGACTAACAAAATTTGGGTCGGTTCTACCAAAAAAAAAAAAATTGTGGTTAATCCTAAAAAAACAGACATCATAAAATATTTTTTGGCGTCGCTTCAGAAAAAGGGACATGCAAAATGATACATTTTTGAGTCAGTTTTGTAAGAAACCGGCTTAAATCTAAAAAGTAGCGGGCTTCTTAAAAAAAGGAAATTTTTCCCTCCATGCTCTAAGTAGCAGCTCATCTCATCTTCTAAACCTCACTTCCCTGTTGCTGCCGTGAACGTGAAGAGGTGCTCTCTCTCTCTCTCTCTCGGTGGCCGACCACCCGTTTGGGGCCTCAAAGTGTATTTGGGGGTGGCTGACCCACCCAAACTATTGGGGGTGATTGGCCACCCCAAATGGTATTTTATTTGAGGGTGGCCAATCCACCCCCAAACGTTTGGGGTGGGTCGCCACCCCCCTAAACACTCTCTCTCTATCTCTCTCCTGGGTGGCCGACCCACCCAAATGGTGTTTGGGGTGGCTCGGACCACCCCCAATAGTCCCAATATACCATTTGGGGTGGGTCCGTCCACTCCAAATCTCTCTCTTTTGGGGTGGCAACCTACCTCAATGGTGTTTGGGCGGTGGGCGGCACCCCCAAAAGCGTTTGGGGGTGGGTCTCCACCCACCCAGACGTCCACACCCCCAAACTCTCTCTCTTCTCTCTCCCTGCTGGGCCGACCACCCCAAATGATGCTGTTTGGGGTGGGTGCCACCCTTACTATTTTTTTTTTTTTTTTCTCATTAACTTGAAAAGTTGAGTTGTTTATAGGTTATGTTGTTATATTTTTTTGTCTACCCATATGTGTATGATTTTTTTGTGTTTTCTGTATAAAATTGTGTTACATTATTGAACCATATAGATGAATCATATATTTCATTATTGTAGATGTCATAATTTTTTGTTTTCCTTTTCCTTGTTTGTTTTCTTGGTTATAATTAAATTTTTTTATGTTGTATGATATAGTGACGTTGTTAGAGGAAAATTGTGCCACCAATTACTGTAAAATTTGATCTCAAGCCTCCTCCATATCCATTGGTAAGATTTGATGATTCCAGCTTTATAAATTATGCTATAAAATGATATAGGCTTAAATTGTAAGTTTGGATGCCTTTGCATGATTATTATCTTAATTCACATTTTAGTGAAAATTACTATGGGTAAAAGGATGCCTTTGAGGCTTTTCATTAAAAAGAAAAACACTATTAAGACCGACTTATTTCCTTTCTTGGAGTGTAATTACCTTTTTGGGTTAGTAATTTAATAGAACTCAATGTGTATTGTAAAGTATGTCTGCCTAATTCAAGTGTTTCATTGCGTATTTACAATGTAGTGTATCCATGGACAAGAGTTGGATGAAAATGTGGAGAGGTTTGATAGAATATATGGATGGGGCTCTAGCATTTGTGAAATTTGCTAGTGAAAACTCCACAACAAAAGGGTACATTGTTTGCCCTTGTAAGAAGTGTTTATTAGGCCGAACATTGCCCTCAAATGTTGTATACGACCATTTGACTTCGGGCAAGCGTATTTTGGAGGGTTACACCGAGTGAATAATGCACAGGGAAACACTTCACGCTTTCATGGATAGGGATGCAACATATGAAAGGCCCAATACAGCTCATGTCAATAGTATGCCAGCACAAGGCGAGTCCAGTGAGATGAAAGACATGCTAAATGATGTTTTTGCAATGCACAATGTTCGAGTTGAAGAGGGTGGGTTTTAAAAGGGCATGGACGCCGAAACTGTAGAAGCCGAAATGAAAGACTCTAATGTGGGGGCAAAGAAGTTATATGATTTGCTACAAGATGCTGACACACCACTCCATCAAAATACAAAACATAGCAAATTGGGGGCTATCGTGCGTTTATATAGTTTGAAGTGTATGGGCGGGTGGAGTAATTCATCTTTCTCCATGTTGCTTGAATTCATCAATGAGTTGTTACCTCTATCTGCGCCTTTGCCTAAAGACACAGATGAGGCTAAAAAATACATGAGTGATTTAGGTCTTGGATACGAGAAGATATCGGCTTGACGTAGTGGTTGTATGATTTTCTGGAGGGAGACTGCTACGTTGGACAATTGTACATCGTGCAAGGAGTCTAGGTGGAAGGAAAAAATTATTAAGGAGGAAAGGTCATCCAAAAGTTCTAAAAGAAAGCCGGTAAAGGTGTTGCGTTGGTTTCCTCTGATAGAGAGGCTACAAAGATTGTTTATGTCATATCATACATCCCTGCATATGAAGTGGTACGCTCAAGGTCGTACAAAAGATGGTGTTCTGAGGCATCCGGCCAGTGGAGAAGCATGGAAGGCATTCGATGAACGTTACCCAGACCTCGCATTCGACGCACGCAATGTCAGGCTAGGTTTAGTGTCAGATGGCTTTAATCCTTATGGGAACATGAGCTCTAGTCATAGTATTTGGCCGGTGATGTTAGTAGCGTACAATTTGCCTCCTTGGATGTGCATGAAACAATCGTATTTTATATTAAGCTTGATTATCCCTAGTCCTAGTTCACCAGGACAGAATATTGACACGTATCTAGAGCCCTTAGTAAGTGAGTTGAAGGAACTATGGGATGTTGGTATACAAACTTTTGATGTATGTTTGAAAAAGACTTTCACGATGTGTTCGACCTTGATATGGACGATAAATGACTTTCCAGCGTACGCTAACTTGTCTGGATGGAGTACCAAAGGGAAAAAGGCATGTCCTTATTGTATGCACTCAACAAAATTATTATGGTTAACTTACGGTGGAAAATATTGCTTTATGAGACATAGGCGATGGTTGCCTCCAGAACATAAGTGGAGAAAGAACAAGAGACATTTCGACGGTACGCAAGAATTCGATGTTCCGCCTGGTATCTCGGATCCCGATGAGATCATGAGACAATTAGAAGAAGTGAAGAGACGGAAAATGATGGGAGCGGCGGCGCCGGCCGAAGAGGAAGTAAGTTGGAAGAGAGAAAGTGTATTCTTTACATTGCCTTACTGGAAGTATCAGTTGTTACGTCACAACATTGATGTGATGCACACGGAGAAAAATGTTGTTGATAACATAATTGGCACACTCTTGGGCATGACAAGCAAGACTAAAGACAACCTCAAAGCACGTCAAGACTTACTCAATTTGGGTTTGAGACCAGAACTTCATCCGTTTACTGCCGACAACAACAAAACCTATATGCATGCAGCTTGTTTCACGATGACGAAAAAAGAGAAAATTGACTTCTTGAAGGTGTTACATAATGTGAGAGTACCAGATGGATATTCTTCCAATGTGTCCTGTTGTGTAAAGCTTAAAGAGTGTACTATTAGGGGTTTGAAAAGTCATGACAACCACATACTCATGCAACAACTCATGCCAATTGCACTCCGAGGATCATTAACGGACCCGGTTGTGAGACCTTTAATAGAGCTCTCTGAATTTTTCAGGGAGATATGTTCCAAAACACTAAGGGTGGAAGATATGGATCGTCTAAAGAATCGAATTCCCATAATATTGTGCCAATTGGAACAAATATTTTCTCCCGATTTTTTCACAATTATGGTACACATAGTCATACATTTAGTACATGAATGTAAGCTAGGTAGACTGGTACACTACAGGTAGATGTATCCTGTTGAGAGGTACTATGAAAATAACGTTGCAAATTTAATAGACGTATTAATCTTATTCTACTGTTATGGTCTTAATGCTCTTTAATTTAGGTGCCTTGGTCGGTACAAAAATTTGGTTCGGAATAAGGCTGCACCAGAAGGGTCAATTGCAAAAGGTTACATTGTAGATGAGTTATTGACGTTTTGTTTGCGCTACTTAGTTAACGTGCCAACGGTCCACAATAGGCTCCCAAGAAACCAAGATGCGCCGAGAGGGGCGAAAACACCGATAAAGCTTGATAGGATCACAATGATTTAGGCACACCGCTATATTTTATTCAACTCTGACGATTTCCTCAAATTGCGCAAGTGAGTTGCTTTACTAATTACATCTCGTCCGGTTATACCTACTCATGTAACGTTTATTCTTTATTACATATAGCATGCACTTGGATTCTCTAAGGGAAACAAACAAAATGGAACATAGATCGGAGACGCTGTTGCGGAAGGACCACATGGATCAGTTTTGTGACTAGTACTAGGCCCACGTAAGAATACTATTCTTATTAACAATTAAAGGCTACTAAATTCCGATTTAAATAATTTTCTGAATACGTTGTTTAAATCACAGGTCAATAGTTTAGATAAGACACGTAGAAACGAATTGGGTGATAAACTTATATGCCATGCAAAAGGGCCAATTCAGTCTGCGGTAGAATATAAATGGTATGTGGTTAATGGAACGTTGTTTCGTGTCACAGAAAGCGACATAACAAAGAAAACTCAAAACAATGGGGTATGCGTGACCACTGTAGACGGCCCCATGTACTACGGTAAGCTAACCCGCATAATCGAGGTTACTTATTACGACGAAACTCGGTATATGCTATTCAAGTGTGATTGGGCGGACATCAAACCGAACAAGGGATACAAAAAGGACAGCTACGGATTCGAACTAGTGAATTTCACCAACTTAATACATACGGGTGAACAAATTACCGATGATCCGTTTGTATTATCCTCTCAAGTATCACAAGTATTTTATGTCGATGACAACCATCCAAATTGGGTTGTCGTAGTGAAGACAAAATCAAGACACGTGTTTGATGTTGGTGAAGGTGAAGGTCACTACGATGTGCCAGATGACAGTTATCATGAGCACGAGCCTTTCAACATTCACGTTGTAGGGGATGATAACATTCAATGTGCACATACTGAGCTCCTGACCACACTAGCACAATAATTGCCGTCCGCACAGGTTTCTGTAAAACTTGTTTAAATATAGGGTAAAACAATTACATTTGGTCTCCTTCTTTTGAAAATTTTAAGTGTATTTGTTGATAAGCTTTACTGTATATATTGCATATTTTATTGGATATGACCATTTTATATGTTATTGTAAGTAGACATGGCCCCACAAGCAAAGAAGAGGACAAAGGTAATAGCTTCCAAACAAAAAAAAAACCATACCGATTGCAAGGGTCGATTCGGATGATGAGACACAAGATTCAGGAGAGGCACATAATCACACTAAAGACGTGATTGGTACGTGTTTGACTCTCATGCCTCAAGTATCCCAATCGTCACCGAATATTGGACAGCATGTTCCATCTTCCTCCAGCCCTAGGCCAGCAGGGGGTGGTGACAATCGTGCACCGAGTACATCAGCATCTGTGCCCTCACATAGTACTGGAATGCAGAATCCGACCCCGCTACAAGTGTGAAATACGTTTTATTGATTAATTAAATCATGTAAGTTTATAAACAATGAAGTAACTCTACTATATGATATGTATCTTTTATTGCAGATGCTCAGGGGATCATTACTGTTAGGACTATGAGTAGTCTAAACAAAGTATGGCAACTGCCGGAGGAAGAAAATGTAGTAATTGAATTCAACAACTAGTTCCAGCCGATTGGACCAGACAACAAGAAATTCTGCAGGATTGCAGGTAATCTGATAAAGAATGGCAAGTTTGTAGACTTTTGCACCAAACATTGGAGGAAAGTCCCAAAGCAGAATAAGGAAGATCTTTGGACAGTACTAATGGTATGGAACACTTACTAGCATATGAATGTATTTTTTGGTTTTCTAGCCTTATCCTTGTCATTTATATTATGAGATTTCATCTTGTGTGTAGAGAAAGTTCCATGTTGGTACCGCTCATCCAATTGAGGAAATTAAAAGGGTAGCTTTTATGGATTTCGGCCATAAAAGAAAATCAACCAAGTACCTTATTAAGCGTTCTATGAAGGTGAAGGAAAATCCAAATCAAACTGTAGAGGATGTGGTGAACAAAGCGCCCATGTACAATAAAGAAGACATTGAATGCCTTGCAACAAGGTGGTTGTCAATAGATGATAAGGTGACACTCATACTTTATCTTTTATTATATTTTTCTCTGATTTAGATGGTGTCAATTATCTGTAGACAGTCATTCTAACCTGGTTTGTTTTGTTCTTTATGACTATCAATTGTAAAACATTTGTAGGAAATGGCGGATAAGAATAGGGAAAGAAAACGCAAACAAAAGTTTCCTACAACATTGGGGTCAAAGAGCTACGCTCATCTAGCCAAAGAGAGGGTACACGTTACTCACCCAATTATTCAATAAGGACTTAGTCATCGTTAAGACTTATGATGTCTGTTACGTATAGGGCTGTAATCGAGTCGAGCGAGTCGAGCTTTAAGATTTTCAGCTTGGCTCATTTAAGAAAATATTTAAACGAGTCGAGCTCGAGCTCGAGCCGGGCTTAGAAACCCCAGCTCAAGCTCGGCTCGTTAGACAATACCCGAGCTCGAGCTCAAGCTCGCGAGTTCTCGAGCTCGATTAAAAGGCTTTGACGAGTCGAGCCCAAGCGTAATAAAAAGGCTTTTCGAGCCTTAAATGGGCCAGCTATGCTCATTTAAGACTTATCGAGCCTTAAATAGACAGCTCGACTCATTTAAGGCTTTTCGAGCCTTAAATGGGCAGCTCGGCTCATTTATTAAGTTATAATCTACTTATAACCTATTTTAATTAATTGATTTATTAACTTAATGGTATTAGTTTAGTATATATTAATAATATACATTGTTCATTATAATACTAATTCTTTAATTTGAGACTATATTAATAGCATTGCTAAGTATATAATGATGATGTATCAATGATATAAATTATAATAATTAAATCTAACAAAGTTTTATCTTATTCCTATTATTATTTGATCTAGTGTATAATGATAATGAATCAATGATATAAATTATAATGACTAAACCTAACAAATTTTTATCATATTCCTATTATCATTTGATCTAGTGTTTATATAATTATATGGCATAAGTGATAAGTACAATGTTAGATAACTTAAATCATATGATAATGATAATAATAAGCCGATTTATTCGAGCCTTAAACTAGCCGGTCTATTTGAGCCTTAATGAGCCAGGCTCGCGAGCCCCTATCGAGCTTAGTCGGGCGAGTCGGGTATGTATCACTAACTAATCAAGCGAGCTTTTACAGTAACGAGCGGGTTTGTACTGTACTGAGCTCGAGCTCGGGTCGAGTTTAACCAAGCGGGTATCGAGCGCGCTCGCGAACTGGCGGGCTCATTTACAACCCTAGTTACGTATAATAACTCAATAATCTTGAATGCAGGAGCTCGAAAAAGGTTCTGGCATTGGAAGAAGCGAGATGTTTTCCATTGCACATATGAAGAAGGATGGGACCCCAGTGAATGAGGAGGCTAGGGAAGCCATTGTAAATATAAGGGTTCTACTAGTAGATGTGAGTACGCCTTTTTTATCTTTACATATTAAGTTATTGTATTTGTACAGTCGAAGATGACGGAGCTAATGGCAACACAACCATCAACTCCTAGTATAAGTTCAGAGGGGTCCATTCATTGGGCATCAAACGATGTGTACGCACAAGCAATGGGCAAAGAATGTTCAGGCCGTGTTCGTGGAGTAGGGCTCGGGCCGACACCAGGTAAATATATTTTCCACACTTAAGCAACATGAAACTATCATAATTATGTTGTTTATCTTCTTTATGAATGAACTAAATAATTCTCCGTGTTTTTTTTAGCATTCTTTTTGAGCAGTTAGATCACTTCCCATGATCCCATAG
>FXXK01001133.1:38741-56585 GCA_900184695.1 Betula pendula | reverse complement strand
AAAAATCTAATTAAAAAAAAAAAAGAGAAAAATAAACTAAATTTTTTTTTAATGAATACAAAATAAAACAAAATATTTCATTCAACATTTAAATCTTCTCATATTAAGTTCAATATTTAATTACTATTTAGTGTTTCAAAAGAGTTTTTGTTAATTTTTTGCACACAATCAAAATAAATTTTTGCATTCTTTTGATTCAAAAACCAAAAAAAGCACTTCAAAATAATGCCTGAAAATCTGAGTAAATCACACAAATGCTAAAAAAAAATCTCATAAAACATTAAAATGCATAAAAACTTAGACTTTTGATTTTAGTTTAATCCATATAAATTAAAACATGTTAAAATCATTGTTCCCGTATGAGTAGTCATTTAAAATGAAAAGAAGTATAAAGAAACAAAAAAATGGATTTTAATTATCAAAGCATTAGTAGAAAATTAGTATGAACCTTTAATATTATTGGTGTGATACCTATTATATTTCACTACAAATAAAACTCATATAATTAGGACGTTTGAAAAATATATATAGCGAAATAAACAAAATATTTTGAAAAAAATCGACATACTCCCCTCAAACTACCACCCAATTGACAATATCTCACTCAAACTTTTATTTATGACAATGTTCCCCCCCGAGCCAGCAAAAAGACTAAAATGACCATACAATTTTTTTATAATAGACAAAAATACCCTTATGAACTCAAAAAATAAAAATACATTAAACTAATTTTTATAATAATTTTTTTAAATGAAATCTTTAATTTTTTTTTTAATTTTGAATTTGGCCAATTGGGTGGTAGTGTTAAAAAACAATTACTTTTTTTTTTTTTTTTTTTTTTATTTTATTTTTTAATTTTAGTTTTTTTTCTAGCCTTTATGAATTCGAAAATTTAAAAAAAAAAAAAAAAAAAAAAAAAAAAAAATTGTTTAACGAAAATATTATAATTTTTTTAAAATTTTGAATTTGTCCAATTGGGTGGTAGTGTTTTTTTTTTAAAAAAAAAAAAGAAAAAAAATTAGCTTTATTTTCTTAGAATTTTTTTTTTTTGATTAAGGGTATTTTCGTCATTAGGGGGTACATTGACAATCGTTTGGTAGTTTGGAGGGGACATTGTCACAATTCAAAGTTTGGGGGGGACATTATCAATTAAGTGATAGTTTGAAGGGGGAATGTGGACTTTTCCCAAATATTTTTTATGATACAAAATAAAACAAAATATTTCACTCAACCATTAAATCCATTCAATACTTAATTATTTTTTTGGTGTTTCGAAAGAATTTATGTTCCTTTTCTGCACAACAATCAAATTATATCTACCTTGTGTCTACCAAAATTGGTGTGGCTTTTAAAATTACCATTGAATCAAAAGTAAAAAATGATTTATCATAAATCCAATGATGATTTGTAAAAGCCAAATCAGTACTTTTGGTTGACAAAGGTAGACATAGGAGTTGACATATATATTTAATCATCAAATTAACCAATTTGTGCCTTCTTTTGCTTTCAAAAGAAAGAAAAAAAAATCAAATGAATAAAAACTTAAGACCATTGCTACGGAATCTACCACCATCATTCTTCCATCCTCCAAATTCTCACCATCACCATTGGACCTATGGATCTATAGAGGTCCCATGGATGGTAGTAGATGCCCTAACATTTCTCAAATCTTTATTCCAATAGGTGTAGTTTCAAATTAAAAGAAGTATGAAGAAAAAAAAAATAGAAAGTAGAAAACCTGAATTCTAATTATCAAAGCATTAATAGAAAATTAACAGGAATTTTTGGTTTGGACAAAAATTTCCTACAAACCAGACTTTTAAAAGCGACATGTGTCCTTAGCATGTGAGAAGCACATGCTTTTTTTAATAACATGTGCTTCTTATATACTTTTTTAATAGTATTAATAAGAAAGCATGTGCTTCAATCTCACATGCTTAAAGGATACATGTTACTTTTATAAACTAATTTGTAGGAAATTTTTGTCCTTTTGATTTTATGAATACAGAATGAAACAAAATCTTTCACTTAAAATTTAGTGTAATTAAATAAATCATGCTTAATTATCTCTTTGGTGTTTCAAAAGCCTTTCTATTCAATTTTTACCCGACAATCAAATAAATTTTTGGCTTCTTTTGATACCTATTATATTTCAGTACAAATAAAACTCATATGACTATGAACATTTGAAAAAAATACATAGCAAAATGAACAAAATCTTTCACTCAACCTTTAATGTAATCAAATAAATCTATTTAGTGCTTAATTATCTCTTTGGTGTTTCAAAGAGTTTAATTATGTTCCTCTTCTACACAACAATCAAATCAATTTGTGCCTTCTTTTGATTTCAAAAGCAGAAAAAGCACTTCAAAAAAGCCTGAACATTCAAGTAAATCACAAAAATAAACAAAAAATCCCATAAAACATTCAAATGAATAAAAACTTAAGATCATTGATTTATTTTAATACATATAAATTAGAACATGTTAAAAAAAAATTTCTCATAGGTGTAGAAGAAGTATGAAGAAAAAAATAGCAAGAAGAAAACCTGAATTTTGATTATCAAAGCATTAATATAAAATTAGCAAGTTTTATGAATGTAAAAGAAAACAAAATATTTCACACAACATTTGTTGCTATCAAATAAATCCTGCATAATTATCTATTTGGTGTTTTGAAAGCATTTCTATATAGATTTTGCACAACAATCAATTAAATTTTTGGCTTCTTCATGTAAATCACATAAACGAAGAAAACAAAAATCTCATAAAACATTCAAATGAATTAAAACACAAAACCCTTAATTTTTGTTTAATTCATATAAATTAAAGAGTAATTATATATGTTAACTTTCATGTCTACCTTGTATCTACGTGAAGTGGCTTTTGAATTCACAATTGAAATCACAGTTGATTTTTGATCCAATGGTGATTTTAAAAGTCATATCACTTTTGGTGGATACAAGGTAGACATGGACATTGACATGTATCATTATTCTAAATTAAAACATGTTGAAATCTTTGTTCCCATAGGTGTAGTTTAAAAATGAAAAGAAGTATAAAGAAAAGAAAATAGCAAGAAAACCTGAACTTTGATTATCAAAGCTTTAATAGAAAATTGCCATAAATTTTTGATATTGTTGTTGTGATACCTATTATATTTCTATATAAATAAAACTTATATAATTATAAACATTCAAAAAAGCACACAAAAAAAAAAAATCTATAAAACATTCAAAGGAAGAACAACTCAACCAAAAATTTAACAAACAAAATGGAATCATATTCACATCTCAACCCAAACCCAGATTCAAATCGTTGTTTGGTACAAAGAAATTTTCTCAAGAAACAAATATAAAGATAATTAATTTGCAGTCGCGAAAAATTTATACATAAAAACATAAAGATACATCCATCGCGAAAAATTTATGCATAAAAACATAAAGTTTGTAGACTTCGTCGTGCACTTTATGGTCTCAAGCAGGCACCTCACACTTGGTTTACTAAATTCAGTTATGTGGTTGCACAACAATGCTTCGTCTCCAGTTCCTTAGATTCATCCCTCTTTCTTCGGACTACTGATGCTGATATAATTCTTATTCGTCTATATGTTGATGATATGATCATTACTGGTGATGATATTTCAAGCATACAAAGTCTTCAGAATTTTCTTAGTCAAAACTTTGAGATGAAGGACTTGGGGACCCTTAGTTACTTTATTGGTCTTGAGGTTACGTCATGTGCAGATGGTTATTATCCCTCTCAAGCAAAATATGTGTTTGATCTACTCTCCCGAGCTGGTTTGGCTGACAGTAAAATAGCTAACAGTCCTCTTGAGACCAATGTCAAGCTTCTTGCCAATGCCATAGATAGTAAACCTCTAACAGATGCTACTCTCTACAGGCAATTAGTCAGTAGTCTTATTTATCTCACAGTCACATAGCCTGATCTTTCCTATGCTGTTCATTTAATGAGTCAATTGATGAGTGCACCTCGTTCTACACATTATGTTGTTGTTCTCCGCATTTTGCGCTATGGCAAGGGCACTTTGTTTCATGAACTTCACTTCTCTTCTCATTCTTCCCTTGAGCTTCGAGCCTATTCTGATGCTGATTGGCTAGTGATCCCACTGATCACCGCTTCACTACTGGTTATTGTTTCTTACTTGGTACCTCTTTAATTTCATGGCGCAATAAGAAACGATTTGTTGTTGCTCAATTCAGTACTGAGGTTGAGTATCATGCGCTTGCTAATACTACATCTGAATTTCTTTGGTTGCATTGGCTTTTGTCTGACATGGGTGCCCCTCAGTCTGCTAGTTCTCCTGTTCATTGTGACAATTGGAGCGCCATACAAATTGCTCATAATGATGTTTTTCATGAGTGCACCAAACACATCGAGATTGATTGTCATTTCATATGACATCATCTTAAGCAAGGTATTTCACATCTCCAATCAGTCTACTCCGAAGATCAACTGACTGACATCTTCGTGAAATCTCATCCACCAGAATGGCTCAATGTTCTTGTTTCCAAACTCAAATTGGTTTCACCTTTTAGAGTTTGAAGAGGGATGTTAGAATATATTTTGAATATATTTTGATTTTCACCGTATTTACCTAATTTTTGTATTTATATGATTTACCGTATTTCTTTGTATAGGTTGATTTTATTTTGTAATATTGTTTATTAATTCATTGATTGTATTTTCTAGTTTAACTGGCCTTATACAACTATAAATAGGCCCTCTTATATACAATTTAAGACACATAAAAAATATAAGTATTTTTTTCTACAATTTCTTTCTGTTGTCTTTTTCTTCACCAAGTACTAACTCTTACAAAGCAAACCAGAAACTTTGATAACAACTGACATAGTACTAACTCTTACAAAGCAAACCAGAAACTTTGATAACAACTGACATAGCACAGTTGCTAAAGTGTATAGCACAGCTGTTACCGACACCGTTGCTATCTCATTCGATCGTTTTACAGTGTTATCCATCGAATTATCAGAATAAAATTAAAATATTAAAGAAAACACAACCGAAGATCAAGACGGAAACAATGCTCAATGGCATGTTTTCATGCATGTATTTGCCATCATTGCACATGAATTTCTGATGTTCAATGCTTACAAGTCAACCCAGCTGTTTCATTACTTTAACAAAACCCTTTTACTATGTTGCTCTGTTTTGATCATTAAATGAAATGCTACAATTTGAACAGTTAATTTACACTATACGCAGAGAAATTACAGCTATGCATTAAATTTTATTTCAATGAAAGCCTATACGGCCCCACCTAAGACACTAGTACGCAGCAAACACCCAATGATATTTTTTAAATTTACAAAATTAAATTACTTTTTACTTCTCTAACCAAATATACCTCACAATAGATTTCCTTAATCTTTTTCTATATCATTAAAATAATATTTTTAACTTTTATATTTTTTTTTCTTTATTCTAGAAACATCATTTATGCCCGACCAAATTGATTTTCGCATGGATTCTCCTTTTTTTTTTTTTGTTGATTTTGAATGGAATTTTGGGGGTTTTCGAGTTGTGGAGTTTTGGGGTGTGAATTAGATCAGTGGGTGATGGTGGAATATTCAATATTTTTGGGTCAAAAATTTTGAGAGAGAGAGAGAGAGAGGCGTGAGGGGAAGAGGGAGATGGGGGGTGTTGCAGGAGGAAGAAGAAGGGATTCAGGAAGAGGGAGATGAGCTACGAGAGAAGAAGGGTTTGGGAAGAAGAAGAAGACGTGAGAAGTGAGATGTGAGAGGAGAGAGGAGAGAGAGTGTCTTGTTTTTAGGATTATAATAATTTATTGGGTAGCTGCAGTGCTACCCATTCTATTGGATAGCTGTATCTATTGGGTAGCACTGCAGCTACCCAACGGTTTTTCTTAATATAGGATGTTTGTTGTGGGTGATTTTTTTGAGATTTTTCTTATATATAGGAAAGGGAATGGGCTATAGGGTGTCTGATGCTAATGCTATAATAAAAATGATTATTAACTTATTTAGAAACACTAAAAAAAGAGAAGTACAAAAGAAAAAAAAAAAAAAAAAAAGTGGAGAGGAAGACAATGACGAAGAGCAGCTGCAAAGCTACGTAGCAATGAGGAAAAAATAAAAATAAAAATTGAAGGGTGATAGGTAGAAAGTGTTATGAAACGTGTCATTTTTAACTTGAATCTTAGTTTTTGGAGTTGTTGATTTAGTTAGAAAATAGCCCAAATTTGAAGGCATCTCAATTTTTTAAGGGGATAGGTTGACTGGGCTTAAAAAAAAAATTAACTTTTTTAACCAAAAAAAAAAAAAGGTGTTGTATGGGCGGGCGCCCCTGCCCGCCCTACCGATATCCATCGGCTGTCATCAGCAACATGCTTACGTTGAAAATGCCAGCTATGGGTAGGTTGATGTTGCTTTCCTTTTCATGAATGAATGTTAAACATTAATGCTAACATACGTACGGATGAAATCGATGTTTATTGGTTAATGAATTATGGGAAATGATCGAACCTGAAACCCTCGGTCGATCCCTTCTGTCTATTATCCTTGAAGCTAGGCAGAGATAAAAACATATTTTTATGTAAAAATTTTGGTCATTTAAGATGAAGAGCTTGAACGAATGGCAACTAAAAACACATGAAATCTCACTACAATAATTTTTGAGCGCAACTATTCATCGCTAATACGTCGTCGCAATTGCTCCATATCAAGGAAGGTTATCAGGGACAAGGCCGAACTAGAAAATTTGTTATAGGGGGCAAAACTACGAAAACAACTTCTTTTTTTGGGTTTGGGTGGGTGGGGGATGCGTGGGAATAATTAAAAAGTAAAATTTCAGGCAAATTTTAAACTTGGGGGATTGAAGCCCCCAAAGGATACTTTTCTATATATAAGAATTTTGGATTTTATTTATGTTAAGTGTCCATTGCCATTGATTATGACATGAGTAGTCACGTGATGGAGAATAACTAAAACTCATACATAATACAAGTATTCAATTAACAAATAAAATACTTAGAAACACAATAGTCACATTAATCAAAGTTCAAAAACTACATAGAAAATGACAAAAAGACAAAGACGAAGAGCAGCATAGGGTCCTGCAACAAGGAAGAAGAAAAAAATTTGAAGGGCAGTAGGTAAAAAATGTTATAAAAGTGTCATTTTTAAGTTAAATCTTAGTTTTTTGGGGGGTTGATATAGTTAGAGAATAGACCAAATTTAAAAGCATCTCAATTTGTTAAGTTGTTAAGTTGGCTGGGCTTAATTAGGTAGGAGCTCCTACAATTTATAAGGAGATTGGGCTGAATGGGTTGAATTTTATAGGGGCAAAAGTTTTAATTTTCCAAAACATGTAGTTAGCCGCCGCTGGCCCAGTCCCTTGAAAACTATATAAAGAGAGAGGCAGTACTCCCCACTTTCACCCAAAATACTAATAGCAAAGAGACAGAGAGAGTGACTTGTCTGTAAAAGTCAACAACTTCGCCTTTCAATCCCTTCCTTCAGTTGCTGTCCTCCCTACGGGAGCTCAGAGATATTCCCACGTTTTCTGACTTCCACTCTGTACTCCAAATCTAAGTGAGTCCATTCTTAAAAGTCTACCGTCATGCATTTGAATTGTTGACTATTTTAGCTGCAACCACCTAACATTAATTTTTTTTTTTTTCCTTCAATTCTAGAGGGAAAGCAATGTCTTCAGGACGGTACTAGAGAAGCTAATGTTAACATAGTCCGTCCCATGCTACCACCAGAAAAGGTTGAAATCTTGAAATCCATGGAGGACTGGTCAGGAGTAACATTGTACCTCTCCTAAAATTGGTTGAGAAATCTTGGCAACCACAAGACTTTTTGCCAAATCCCACCTCAAATCGATGGATTCATTGAGCAAGTCAATGAACTCAAGGAGAGAACAAAGGACATTCCTGACGACTACTTTGTTGCCTTAGTCGGTGATATGATAAAGGAAGAAGCCCTTCCAACTTATCAAGCACTTATCAATGGTACGAAAACTTTTCACAGTGAAATGGATGATAAGGTTTGAGAAACCTTGGAGAGGGAGATAAATTGCTTTCCTAAGCTCAATCGTAGCTTCAGTTATTGCTTTGTATATATCGAACTTAGGGTATAGATTACAATCAATCTAAATTAAAGACAAAGATTACAATATTCCACAAATAAGATAGATTGCTATTCTGAGCTGCTGTACAATATCTTCTCAATAGGTGGCAGCATATTTTCTCCATGATTCTTGTCATCTTGTCTTTCATACAAGGGACTTGATTGTGGCTCACGTTCATTACCAAAGCTGGAAAATAGTTCCATAATATTATTGGCATCTTTCCTTCCATACAAGTGACTTGATTGTTGCTTACAGTCATTACCATATTCGGAAGATATTCCCTTATCATCCCCCCGCAAGCTTATTGTGGGTGGAGGAGACACGATGAGCTTGGACTGAAAAAAGGAAAGCTGAGAGCGAGGGATACTCTTGGTGCGTAGGGCACCCGCAGCAACTTTTTCCTGAACAAAGTGGTAATCGAGAGCAATGTGCTTAGAACGAGATGAGACACTGGGTTAGCAGACATGAAAATGGCTCTACGATTATCACAAAGAATAGTAGCTGGAGTAGGGGACGAAACGTGAAGATCGCGTAGTAAGTGAGTAAGCCAAGTGACCTCAGCAGCTATGAGAGCGAAATCAATATTCGGACTCAACACTGGAGCGAAAAACAGTGGATTGCTTTTTGGCACTCAAGAGATGAGAATATTATTGAGAAAAACTGCATAGCCGGAGGTGGAGCGCCGAATGTCCAGACAACCAGCCCAATCAACATCCGAGTAAGCCAAAATGTTGGAAGAGCTGCGAGAAGAGATGTTGAGGCCGAAGGTGAGAGTTCCTTTGACATACCGCAAGATTTGTTTAACAGTACAACAATGATCTTCAGTGAGAGCATGCATGAATTGACATACAGTATTAACACTATGAGCCAAGTCAGGGCGAGTGATGACCAAGTATTGGAGAGCACCAATGACCAAGAGTGTGGGATCAGAAAAAAGAAGTACCAACAACAAATAGGTGCTGACCAACCACCATTGGAGTAGCAATCGGTTTATAATCAGACATCTCGGCACGCTTAAGCAAGTCCAAGGCATACTTTGTTTGACTGAGGAATAAATCAGTGGTGGTTTGTTGAACTTCAATGCCCAAAAAATAATGCAATGGGCCAAGGTCCTTCATAGCAAGTTCACGACTAAGAAATCGCTTGAGCAAAGAAGGGTTATTGTCAGTAAGAACAATGTCATCGACATATAGCAGCAAATAGATGATACCAGCGGGCTGATGAATACAAAAAGTGATGAGTCAGCACAGCTACAAGTAAAACCGTAGTGAAGTAAAAAACTCTAAAGCGATGGAACCAAGCACGAGGGGCTTGCTTAAGTCCGTAAATCATCTTATGAATCCAACAAATATGATTTGGAAAGCGAGGATCAATGTAGCCTGGAGGTTGATCCATGTAAACTTCTTCAAAAAGGGAGCCATGTAAGAAGGCATTTTTGACATCCAATTGACTAATAGACCAACATGCAACAGTAGCAAAGGATAGAATAAGCCGAACAGTGGCTGGTTTCACAACTGGACTAAAGGCTTCATCAAAATCTAAACCAGGAAGTTGAGTATAACCTTCGGCAACAAGACGCACCTTGTAGCGCTCAACGGAACCATCTAGTAGAAGTTTGGTTTTAAAAACCCAGCAACAACCAACAACATTCTTATTTGAAGGACGTGAGACCAAGGACCATCTGCGATTTTGATGAAGAGCTTGGATTTCATCATCCATGGCTGAGACCCACTCAGGATGCTTGGTAGCATATTTGAAACCACGTGGTTCTTTCAATGCCATAAGAGACTGAAAGAAAGAAGAAGGTAAGCTGATAATAGCATGATAAGCCTTGGGCTTGAAAATACCGGCCTTGGCACGAGTCGTCATCGAATGAGAATTATTCAGCAAAGATGTTGGTACAAAAGATGTCCTAGGTGGCGCAACATCTGGAGCAAGAGAAGATGAAACAGGCTGAATTGGTTCGACAGGAGATGAGATGGACACAACATCTGGAGTAGCTGAAGAAGAAACAGCAGGTTGAATTGGTTCAGCAGGAGACAAGATGGTTACAACATCTGGAGCTGGAGAAGTGTCATTAGGGAGTTGATCAATCTCACAAGGAATGCAGGCAAGAGAGCAAGAATGAGACAGCATGACAGAATGTGGAAGGTGGCGTGGGTCAAAACCTGTAGAAGAAGACGACCTAAAACGAGACATGTCCAAGTGAGAAGTACCAAGTTCAAAAAAAGACACAAGATCAAATAAAGAAGTAGGGGCGGCTGGTGGGCTTCCTGCATAAGGTAAGTTAGCCTCATAAAAAATAACATGGTGAGAAATAAACACATGTTGAGTAGTGTGATCGAGACAACGAAAACCTTTATGAGTCGAGCTATACCCAATAAAGACACAAGGAGTAGTTTTTGGTGACAATTTGTGAGGGGCATAGTCCCGAACGTAAAGATAACACAAACAACCAAAGGTGCGAAACATAAAATAGGAAGGAGAGTTACCATACAAGATTGCATAGGGAGAAGCATTCTGAAGCACCGGTGTTGGGAGGTAGTTGATGATGTAAGTGGCCGTGGAGAAGGCTTCGACCCACAAGGTGAGTGGAGTATGAGAATGAAAAAGAAGGGTGAGGCCAGTCTCAGTGATGTGGCGATGATTGCGCTCAGCTTATCCATTTTGCGCTGGTGTGTAAGGACAAGAAAGACACTGCTCAATACCACAAGTAGATAAGTGATGTTTAAATCGCAAGCTAGTAAATTCTGAGCCACCATCACATTGAAAACCTTAATTTTTTGCGAAAATTGATTCTCAATAAATTTTTGAAAGCGAAGAAATATGTCAAAGAAGTTAGATTTGTGCTTGAGAGGATAAAACCATGTTAATCATGAATGATCGTCCACAAAAATAACATAATAACAAAAGCCCGAAGTAGACATAACAGGGGAAGGACCCCATAAATCACAATGAATTAATTGAAGGTAAAATGAGTTACATGTTTCATTAAGTGCAAAAGGGAGCCGATGGCTCTTGCCAAGTTGACAACTATTACAAATGTGCGAAGGTAAGGAAGACACAAGGGAATTAATAGAGATGTCCCCTATTTTATTCAGAATTTTGACAATGCGAAAAGAAGAATGCCCTATGCAAGCGTGACAGATAGGAGTGTACAAGCGGGGCGGTTATTAACCGCTTATAACCGGATAACTGAAAATAAAATAGAATTACCAGATAACCGGACAAATCGGAAAACTAAAAATAATCGCAACCAGATAACCGGATAACCTGCTAGGCCGGTTGCAGTTGTAGTTATTAATTTTAAAAAATCGGTTATTAACTAGGTAACCGGATAACCGGTTTATATATATATATATATAAATAAGTTCATATACACTCTTTTTTCTTTTTTTCTTTATCTCCTTTTTTTTTTCTTTTCTTCTCTTCTTTTTTCTCCTCTCTCTCTCTCAAGAAGAGCTCCCTGCTGCAAGGAGAATGAAGCTCCCTACAGCAGGGAGCATGTTGAGAGAGAGAGAGACAGAGAAGAGAAGGGAGAAGAAGGAAAGAAAAGAGAGAAAGAAAAAAAAAAAAAAAAAAAAAAAAAAAACATGAACTTGTCCCATATTGAATATAAACAAATTTTTCTTACTACCTTACTTCAAATAATATTTTTTTTGATGAGAAGTGAGTAAAATATATATATATATATATATATATAAGTTCTTTCCACCTCTCTGACAATTCACTATTCATCTACAGTCAAAAGTAAAACATCTAAAGACAAAGTTACTTTCGGTGTTTTTTACCCCAAGTTAAAGCAGAAGGAATCTTCTTTCGGCTGCTTCTTTTCAGAAATGCACTCATGTGCCCTTATCTTCAGGAATCTAATGATTCCTCCTACTTGGAAGGCTCCTCTCTCGGTTGCCTATATATGGAGACTTCCTCCACAACAATCGACAGAGCTCATTCAACAGTCAACCTTAGTGCTAAGAATACTCTCAAAATATCTTGTAAACACTTGTAACAATTTACTTTTGTTTCCAATCATGTTTCAACCAAGCATCCAAAACTTGGCATTGTAAGTTTTGAATTCAAAGTAATTCTTTACTTTCAAACTATCTTATTTTATGTATTTCACTTATCAGTTTATTTTATATTCTGATTTTAATTGTGAAGTTCATTTATTTGTTACTCTGATCTTTCTCCCCAATTCTCATATAAATCTTAGAACCACGTATCGTGTGTTCTACAGATAATCTCTGCACTTTGAGCTAAGAAATGCTCACATTTGTCAAGACAATGTTTGTTTTAAACAATCATTTGTTCTTGTCAGAAATATGTCCGATAAGGATATATATAATATATATATAATATATAATATATAGTATTTTGTAATCCATAACATTAAAGCCGGTTACCGGTTTATAACCGGTATTGAAATAGGTTATTAGCAACCGCAACCGCAAACCCGATTGCGGTTGTGGTTACTAAAAATCAAATAACTGGGGACCTCGGTTGCGGTTGCGGTTAATGCCCAATAACTGCAACCGCAACCGGTTGTACACCCCTAGTGCCAGACATTAGGAGAAGCCCGCAACATGGGCAAGGGGATGAAGTGCAGAAGAAAGCATGCATGGTGATCTTCTCAACAAATACCTCTTCCTTTCTGGACGAGTGGACATAAAACAAATCGAGAAGACAATACATTATTTGATTCACTTGAAAATGGTGAGATATATATGCAGCAAATCTTCAACATACTTTTTTTTTTATTATTTAGTTAAACAATCGTAAGAATAGTCTACCACGCTTCCATAATCTTAAGACATTTTAATTCAACTAATATCGAACTTGTGAGTCTATAAAACTATCATATGTCCTAATTTATTAGCATGTGCTTCTCACATGCTAACCATTGATTCAAAAGTCTTAAGACTGTTGGATACTGATTTAGTTAAACTAGCTTAACCCATAGGATCATAACATCTTGTAACTAGCTTACACGGCTAATTTAATTATGTCGGAGTTTTAGTTTTCATGTGTGATGGAAGTCCACATCGAATAATTCCCAACGCGCAAATACCTATAATATATATATATATATATTGATAAAAATGTCCAATTTTGAATTATTCTTCTTCAACAAGTTAATGTCATATACTTTTGATTTAGGATGTCAACAGTTGGAATAATCCCTTCTTTTTTTTACTATCTACTCATCGTTTCAAGAAAGAGCAACATTTAGCGCCCATGGTAATACAGCCAAGCTTGCCATGAAGCATGGGGACGAAAAGCTTGCCAAAATATGTGGCACAATTGCCGCATAAGAGAAGTGCCACAAAATTGCTTATACCAAAATAGTTGGGAAGCTTTTTGAGCTTAATCCAAATGACTAGAAGTGTACAAGCGGGGCGCTTATTAACCGCTTATAACCGGATAACCGAATAAACTGAAAAAATTGAAAATAACCACAATCAGATAACCGGCTAAGCCGGTTGCGGTTACCGGTTATTGGTTTTGAAAAACCAGTTAATAACCGGATAACCAGTTTTTATATATATAATTATTAATTTTATATATACTAAATTAAAAGAGGGCCTAAAAAATTCATTACATCAAAACTGATTACTGGTTAGTAACTTATTTCAATAACCGGTTTAAAACTGGTTATTGGCAATCGCAATCGGTTGCCGGCTGCGGTTGCGGTTGTTAAACATAGAACAACCGGGGACTCCTGTTGCGGTTGTGATTATTTCCTAATAACTGCAACCGATTGTACACCCCTACAAATGACACTGTCATGGCCTTTGCCGACATGATGAGGAGGAAAATATTAATGCCAGCCCACTTAGTGTATGACGGCCATGATGAAGATCTTTTTTATCACCTTGTATTAGATTTGAGAGAGAAGGAAAAACTAAAATGTATTGAATGAATGAGAAAATTACCGAATACAAGTATATATACTACATCACTGAAATTGACTAAGTTCTAAACTAAATAACTACTCAACTTTACAAGATAACATAATAACTACATCTAAACAGAATGCAGCTAGTTTAATAGCTTCATTGCCACTTGTCTAAACTGAATGCCAACTAATAACTTCATGCCAGCTATGGGACTCATGGTAGTTTCTTGTATTTACACGTGTACTATTTGTTCTGATCAGCTGAGTCCAATACCCCCCTCAAGATGAACAATGAATGTTTAAAATATTCATCTTGGTCAGTATTAGATGGAAAGGAACAGAACCAAGGGCTTTTGTAAATATGTCAGCTAGTGGTTAACTGAAGAAACATGTAAGGTACAAACCAAGCCAAGCTGAATCTTTTCACACACTATGTGACAATCAATTTCTATATGTTTTGTATGTTTGTGATATACAGGATTTGCAGCAATATGAAGGGCAGCTTTGCTGTCACAAAAAAGTAGAATAGCAAAACGATGTGAGACTTGAAAATCCCGAAGCAAACGAAAAAGCCAAGTTAGCTCACAGCAAGCAGCAGCCATGGAACAGTACTCTACTTCAGCAGAGAACGTGAAACTATATGTTGTTTCTTGTATTTCTGAGAAATCAGCGAGTCACCCAAAAAGACACAATATCTTGTGACAGAGCGTCTAGTGCCTAGGCACCCTGCCTAGTTAGAGTCACAAAAAACTTTAAGATGGCATTTGGAAGAAGCAGGAAAAAATAACCCTTGACTAGGAGCTGATTTAATGTACCTCAAAATTCTATGTGCAGCATCAAGATGGGGTTGATGTGGAGCCTGCATAAATTGACTCAAGGTATGAACAGAGTAAGTTAAATCTGGACGAGTGATTGTGAGGTACAATAATCTGCCAATTAACCTACGATATGATGTGGGATCTTCTAACAAAGTGTCGTTTGTAGAAGAGAACTTTGCATTTGGCTCCATTGAAAATTTAGCAAGCCAAGCAGCTAACTGTCTAGCATCATTGAGAACTTCTAGAGCAAATTTTCGTTGGTGTAGGGAGATTCCTTTGCTGGTGCGAGCAATCTCAATGCCAAGGAAAAACTTAAGGGGCCCTAAGTCCTTGAGTTTAAATTGATTGTTAAGAAACACAATAAGATCAGCAATGGCTTGTTTGTCATTGCTGGCAAGAACAATATCGTCCACATAAACCAATAAAGCGGTGAATGAGGATCCTTTAGATTTTATGAACGATGAATAGTTAGACTTTAACTGAACAAAACCATGAAGCAGCAAGGTGTTGGAGAATTTTGAAAACCATTGTCTTGAGGCTTGCTTCAAACCGTAGAGTGATTTATTCAACTTACAAACTTGTGACTCTCCCTTTGGGGTAAAACGAGGAGGAAGCTTCATAAATATTTCTTCATCTAACTCACCAAGTAAGAATGCATTGTTTACATCAAGTTGATGTAAATGCTGGTTATTGATTGCTGCTAGAGCTAGTAAACAACGGACTGTAGTCAATTTAGCCACATGAGAGAAAGTTTCAAAGTAGACAAGGCTTTCACATTGAGTGAAGCCTTTAGCAACTAATCGAGCCTTATATCTTTCGATGAGCCATCGCCTTATGTTTGTTCTTGTTAAACCCATTTATATCCAATTGGGGTTTTATGAAGAGGAAGTGTAGTAAGGCTCCAAGTATTGTTATCCTCAAAAGCCTTGATTTCATTCTGCATAGCCTCATGCCAACATGAATGTTGAACAGCTTGGTGATAGAATTGGGGCTCAATATCAGTGGAAATAGAACAAACAAAGTGTTTATGAGAATGAGATAAGTTGTCATATGAAATGACAGAAGAAAGTCCATGTGGAATATTAGGAGTAGATATAGAAAAAGGAAAAGAATCTATCATTTGACAGTGGAGTTATTGGAGGTAATTTAGTTTGTGTTTAGTTCGAGAAGATCTTCGAAGAGGTGCTGGTGGGAGGTTATCAGTAGGGCCTGTAGTTGGTACTGATTCATTTAGAAGAGAAGGATTATTTGATGAAGAAAGAATAGACTCGGATGAATTAGGAGGCACAAAATTATCTGATAAAGAGCTAGAAGGTGTGAAGGTAAGATATGAATCTGGAATAGAGTGGAAAAACACAAATTTATTTGAGACAGTATGTGTTAAATGAGGATGATTAGCATAAGGAAACAAATGCTCATGAAATACAACATCACGAGATAAATTGACAGAATTAGAAGTAAAATCAAATAATTTGTACCCTTTGATATTATAAGGGTAACTAATGAAAATGCAAGGTTTGGCACAAACATCGAACTTAGAACGATGAAGGATAGAAACAAAACACAAACATCCAAAGACTCGAAGATGTGAAAAAGGAGGAGCTGAAAACAAAGCTTCATAGGGTATTTTGTTTGAGAGAACAAGAGTTGGAATACGATTTATAAAGTGAGCAGCAAAAAGAATGCAATCTCGCCAAAAAGGTAATGGAAGATTAGCTTGGAATCTTAGAGCACGTGCAACATTCAACAAGTGTTAATGTTTGTGTTCGATGACAGAGTTCTACTGAGGTGTTTCTACACAGCTCAGTTGATGGAGAACTCCACGAGAATGCAAAAAAAAAAAATCAGACATTTGAAACTCAATACCATTATCACTACGTAAGCATTTTATTTTATATTTAAATTGAGTTTCAATCAAGTTGAAAAAGGATAGGAGAAGGGATCGAGTTTGAGACTTGTTATTCATTAGATGAATCCAAGTAAAACGAGTATAATCATCAACAATTGTAAGGAAATTTTAGCACCCGTAAGAGATGCCGTAGAAAAGGGTCCCCAAATGGCACAGTCGACTAGATCAAATGGGGCCTTTGAAAAAGAATGACTTACAGGGAAAGCCAAACGATGTTGTTTTGCCAAATGGCAAATATTACAACATTTATTTTGATCAAAGGAAATATGAGAATCATATTGACTAAGTAGCTTTATTCTGGAATTGGAAGGGTGCCTTAAACAATAGTGCCATACATCTAATGAAATAGACTTGACAGAGAATGTTTGAGCAGTGGAATGTGAAGGATGTTGAGTAGCCATCAGGGCTATAAACGAGTCGAGCTTGGGCGAGTAGTACTTATGTGAGCTTGGCTCGTTAATAATTTTCGCGAGCTCAGCTCGACTCGCCAAGGAAAATACCTTTTGTGAGCTTGAGCTCGAACTCGCCTATTAGGCGAGCCGAGTACTCGACTCGCTCAGCTCGAAGCCAAACCAGATCCACCTTCTCCAAACCCAAAACGGCTCAAGACTACCACCCAAAAGTTGACAAACGCATGCGATGGCTACCCAGATGTGCTTTGTGGTCAAAGATCACGATGCGGTAGCGCAGCCCCCAAAGCCAACCCTGAAAAACCCACAACAAACTCACTATTCTCTCTCAAATTGATGCTCTACCAAAGGCTGACAATAATTGCATGAAGAAGATGGGTTTCTAAAAGTGAGATATGTTTGAATTGAAGCGTGAAAAAGTAAGATTTCAAAAGGAAAATAGAAGAGAAATGGTTCCAGACTTTCAGTAGAAAAATGTGAAAAAGATGAATGGGTTTGAAAAAAAACGTTCAAGGCTGTTTAAGCAATTTGACGAGGAGCAAATCACAAGGCAATCTGATGTGGAGTGAATCACAAGGCAAAAGTGGCTTGCTGTGGGGCAACTTCGGAGAAATAAAACAAACAGCTGGAGTCCATACACTTGTTTTTATGCATTGAATTAAACAAACGGCTTTGC
>FXXK01001133.1:0-37748 GCA_900184695.1 Betula pendula | reverse complement strand
CAAACCAAGCTTAGCTTGGTTGGTTGCATAGTTTATATAAGTCATGAGAAGTACATGCCATAAATGATACCATAAACATGATAACATGTGGACCTTTCGGACCACAACAACTTGAAGATATTAGTATATGTGTTTATATATATATATATATATATGATTGTTCGTACTTGATAAGTAAGAATACTATATAACCTAATTTATTAATATATATACATATTTACGAGTTGAGCTAACAAGCGAGTCGAGCCTTATACGAGTTTATTCACGAACAATAACTGAGCCGAGTCGAGCTTTGTACGAGTATGTATCATTTAATAATCGAATTTAATTTTGTATTCATGAACAACCCATTTAATAATCGAGTAGAGCTCGAGTCGAGCCCGAGCGAGTTCACGAGTAGCTTTGTTCATTTACAGGTCTAGTAGCCATCATTGGTTTGAACATCAAATGGAAGAGGCCTCCACATTCTCTACCCATTCCAATCATGTTCCATGTCAACAGATGCTGAATAAAGCAGAAGTTAGAGAAAATTATAAGGCAGCAAGATATTAATTTTGTAAGCTTGCTAATTGAGACAAGGTTAAAAGAGAAAAATGGAACAATAAGGACATCTGCTAAGACTAAAGAGGCAGAGATGTGGACAATTCCAATATGTGTGAGTGAAGCAAATTGACCATTAGGTAGTTTGATAAACTTGGAAACAATAGCAATGATAGTAGTGAAATAAGAAATAGAACAGATCATGTGGTCAGTTGCTCCTGTATCTAGTATCTAGGGATGATTAGGAATGGCAGATGCTTCTTGAAATGTGGAAATATAAGAGAAATCAAAGTGACGAGAATGAATAAAATTTTCACCTGACATGTTGGCAACAAGGTGATCTTGTGAAATGCTGGCTTGATTAGCCAAGGAGATTATTTCTAATGAAGGCTTAAGCAAGAAGCTTCTGACATTGCTCTTGTATAATAAGCAATTGATAAGTAGACTCTTGTTCTGAAATTTGATTAGCAAAACGACTATCAATAGCCTTTCCTCTAGTGAATTTAAAACCAGGGAAAAACCATGCAACTTGTAGCATTTTTCCATGGTATGACCATAAACTCCACAATGACTACGTGTAGGGCGATCCTTGCAAAATGAGCTTGGTTTACCATAACGAGGCGCATTTAATCCTGATGTTCTAGATGAACCAGGAGATGGTGCAGTTTTAGTCATTAAGGCAGCTACATCATGATGCACAAAACCGAGAGCTAAAAATCTCTTTCTGCCTCTCCTCTTGTGTTACTAAAGAAAACACCTTATTGATAGATGGAAGAGGATCAAGCATACCTCTAACATGAGAGAATAAATTGTTTAAGCCCATTAAGAACTAGAAAACATACTACTTGTGTTGATATTCAACTAGAGTTCTCATGGCACCGCAAGAACAAGCAAGAAGAGGGCGATAATTGAGAAGTTCATCCCATAGCCCCTTAAGAGAAGTGAAACAACTGCTAGCCGAAAGATTGTCTTAAGACAAAGCAAAAATAGTCATTTGGATTTGAAAGATTCATGGTCCATTTTGTTGCGAGAACCGATCTTTGATGTTACTCCACATAGCTTCAGATGTATCAATGTATATGATACTCGCTGCAATATCCTTAGAAACAGAGTTGATGATCCATGATAAGACCATGTTATTGCAGCGTGTCCAAGCAAGAAATTCAATAGAAGATGGATCTGGCTTTGGCATGCTTCCATCGATGAAATGAACTTTGTTCTTCACAATTAGCACCATGATCATGGACTTACTCCATGTATTGTAATTGTCTCCATTGAGTAATTGAGAGGCAAGAATAGAGCCCGAGCTGTCTCCATGATGAAGGTATAACGGATTAGAGTAATTCATCGGAGGAATCGAAGATGAAGAAGGAAGAACCTCCATAGAAGCAAGAAAAGGAAAAACTGATTTCAAGCACTGTGAAGAAGTATGAAAGAAAAACTCAAAGAGAATTCTCTAATACCATATTGGATTTGAGAGAGAATGAAAAACTGAATTGTATTGAATGAATGAGAAAATTATAGAATACAAGTATATATACTACATCACTGCACTCGATTAAGTTCTAAACTAAATAACTACTCAACTTTACAAGATAACAGAATAACTACATCTAAACTGAATGCCAACTGGTTTAACAGCTTCATTGCCACTTGTCTAAATTGAATTCCCAGCTAATAACTTCATGCCAGCTGTGAGACTCAAGGTAGTTTCTTGTATTTACACGCATACCATTTGTTCTAATCAGCTGAGTTCAATATGCCACTTGTCTAAACTGAATGCCAGCTTAATAACTTTATGCCAGTTGTGAGACTCATGGTAGTTTCTTGTATTTACATGTGTACCATTTGTTCTGATCAGCTGAGTTCAATACCTTGGAAATGTTGTCTCTCGAATTGGTGTCTGCACGGCCATGGACTATGTAGCAATATTAAAACATTTGGTGGCTACATGGAACGTGGAGAAACAAACTGGACTTTCCAGTGATCAGGGGCAAGAAGCCCAGAACTATGTATGTGGATTAGCTCAAAGACTGAAAAAACTAGAGGAAGGAGCTCTAGCAAGGGCCAAAAAAGCACTCATTGTTTCTTTCAGATGGATTTCTGGTAGGGAGGTGTAGCTATATATGGAGCTGCAAGTGAAAAAACTATTAGAGCACTAGCAACAGCTTCCTATAAACCCCATTTTCTTTCATAGTGTAGGAAAAATTATTAAAAAAAAAACTCTTGCAGCAGCTTTTCTTAGTATTCCCTAAACTAAGGAAACACCAAGAAAACTAAATGTTGTTCTCTCCATCTAGAAAACCAAAAGTGGTTCTCTTAACATTATTTTAATAGAATTTTTTTTTCTTTTTTCTCTCTCTTTCATCTTCCATTTGTTTAAAACAATATTTAAATGGTTTCTCTCTTCTCTATTTCTTATAGTATTTAATTTAAATAATATTTAAATGGTATAGAGAAATTATAAGGGAAGCTATTGTGGAGTTTATTTTAATATGGAAACAAAAAATAGTTTGGTTCTCTACATTGAGTGAACAACTTTTAGTTCTCTTGGTGTTTCTTTAGTTTAGGGACTACTAAGGGAAGCTACTATAGAAGTTTTTTTAACAGTTTTCTCTACACTAGAAAATAGAATGAGATTTAAGAGAAGTTGTTACTAGTGCTCTTAGACAAGTTTACGAAAAGTTAAAAAGGCTTCAATATTCTTGACCTGCAATGGCGGAGTTAGGAATTTGTCTTGATTTGGGTGGAATTAAAATAAAACAAATGTAATGATAGGATAACTTTTTTCAGAAAATTTTCTATAAACTAATTTTATATGAATTATATTCCCTCGATCACCTCCAATTTCAACGACCGCTCCGATCTGTGAGCTTCGACGAGTTATGGCAATATTTGAAGATCTGTAGGTCCAAATTTGTATTTTTTTTGTAATTTTGTTCGAAGTATAAGGGCTTGAGAACTTTGAAAGTGTTAAATCTTGATGGTGCTTATGTAATTATGTTTTCAATGTAATTATTGATGTATATGATAATGTTTTTAGAGCTTGCTTCGGTTTGTTTGAGTTTATTATTTCAAAAAGTACTATTTAAAAATAATAATTTTAGAATTTGCGATTTGAAAACAGTGATTTTTAAAAACGTGATTAAGCGCATTTAGCAAAATTGCAGTTTGACCTTTAAAATCGCAGTTTAGCCTTTAAAATTATGTGTTTTCAAAAAAGCATCCTCACTTGCGATTTGAAAACACAGACAATTTGTATTTTTAAATCGCAATTTTTAAAAAACGCAATCTTAAATATCTATTTTTTACTATTTAGTTTAAAATCGCACTTTTTATTTATAAAATTACAATTCCAAATACATCCTTCATATATTAGGTTATTTTAGACTTTGTGTTGGGATACAACAATGCCGCTCTGCTCACATAGACGGCTCTTAAAATATGCCTTGCGAGGTACGATTTCGAATGCCATAAAAAGCTTTAGCTTCCCTCACTGGATATCAATTAGTTTTCAGATGAGATTATCAAAAGTCCGATCGAACACTTTGCATTAGGGATTATGATCAGCCATTACTATCCTGATTTAGTTGAAGATGATTTTGACGTTTAGCAGATTAGGGGTTAGCCATTTGATTAGGGAGTAATCATTGGTGTCTTTTGTGTTTATCCATTTAATTTACTCTCTGTGTAAGATTTTGTTTAGATGGTAGGATGATCTTGGTCTGTTTACAAAATCAATATAGCTTTCTACAAACTATTATTTATGTAATGATCGGAGCGGTTCTTTATACATATATCTCTTGAAATTTTATACATACTTATTCTATATGAATTATAATATTTTCTAAGTAGCAAACAGTGCTCGATGAAGCTAGAACAATTTATCGTTTTTGCCTTACCTACTCACTAAAGGAAAAAAAAAAAAAAAAAAAAAAGTTCACAAATAGTTCAATAAAAAGCTTTAGATGATTAAAAAAAAAAAAAAACATTGATTCTCAAAAGTCAAACGAGTCTCTCTTATTATTATTATTATTATTATTATTATTATTATTTATTTATTTCTAAACAACAAGTATGTATGTGTCGTTTTCAAAATTTTCTTCAAGGAAGCATTGCTTTTGCTAATTCGAATTGAATAGTGATGTAAAATCGATCTATTTTCAGCATCATATACATAGGTAGCACATTCGTCATAGGTAAAACCTACAGCTCTGTATTAAGGTCACGATCAATATCGTCATTAAAAATAAAGGAACACTACCAAAGTGTTTCAAAGAAAGATTATCCTGACATAATATGAAACTTTGTACATCTTAAAGTTCATTAAGATATGACGAGAAGAGATTTTTTTTTTTTGAGGTCCTGATACTCATTATGCCTAGCATTGAGTAGATGGGGTATTTACCTTATCAATATCTAAAAAATGGAATTTTTGCAACGATTGCAAATCCTTATGATATAATTTGAGAAACAAATTGTTGTTGTATCTAAAAAATTATTTTGGTTAGAATCATTGGTGGAAAGCATAACTTTTTTTTTAAAAAAATGGCTTGTGAGGCCACAGCCCCCACCGACCTAATGTGGCTCCACAACGGACTCTAATTAATGAAAGTCTTAGACTTGTTTTTTTTTTTTTTTTTATTATAAAAAATAATAATAATAATAAAAAAATAAAAAAAATAAAAAAACCCTTCACCTGTTCATTTTATAGACATTAATGGCCATTGCCTTCTGGGTAAAATTTAATTTGTTGAATAGGCACAATTATGAACTTACAGTGACTTGTGTTCTAAGAAGACGCATTGTGATCATCAAATCAATCTTGCACTATAAGAAGACATTGCTTACACTCAATTGAGAAGTTTGTACATTATTCTATCGTCCTAGGGTGAAGAGTTAGACTGAAAATATATTATTTATTCAACGTAATAATATATTATTTCAAAAAGTGGTCGTATATTTAATTGATAGCAACAATGCCAACAAAACAAGATTACTTTTTATTACCTTTTATACAATATCAAGCACAGAAACTCATGTACTTAATTACTTATTCGGATTTTAAATCCTATATATTAAAATGTATACCTCTCAAGACCAACTTGGAATAAATTTAAAGCTTGTGATATTTCTTGCCCACTGCACCACACAGATAGAGAAGACAAACAAACTGAGACAGCTGATCAACCTGGAATAATTTACTAGTGGAAAGCATGCAAAGAAGAAAGAGTGCCATGTGGGATATCCTTCTTGTTGTCGGCCAACACATCGCACATATGCATGCAAAGAATTAGAAAGAGTGCCAAGTGGGATATCCTTCTTGTGGTCGGCCAACACATCGCACATATGCATGCAAAGAATTAGAAAGAAGAGTGCCAAGTTGGGATATCCTTCTTGTTGACCAGCTGTTGGCTTATAAACACCACCCTCTCCTTCCCTCATTTTCTCCGCCTCGTTGAGGTCAAAATATCTTAAGGAAAATACTCCATCATTAACTTTAGTTTCTCTTTTACCAGTTTACCCCATGTTTTATTTCAAATTTCAAGTCTCCAAAAATCAGTTCCTAAAATACATCCTTGCAAGAATAGGTTGTACGTGGAGCTACAGCTGGCATGCATAGTATTGCTTGAGTAATGCTATAGATTTTTTTTATTATTTAAATTAATATAAGACTTTTTAAAAATTATTATTAAATTTTAAATTTTAATTTAATAATAATTCATCACAAATTCAACAATACTTTTAATAGTCATATTAATTTGAAAGAATAATAATAATAATAATAATAATAATAATAATAATAATAATAATAATCTCTACCATTACTCATGTTTCATATATGAAGGATGCTATATATATATATATATATTTTTGTTAGCCTATATTTACCTTTGCTAGCATATGTCATTCCGTCTTTTTTTTCTGCACCATAAGCTTTAGGCTTTATTTATTTCGACGTAAAATAATAGAAAAAAAATATAAAATATTCGTAATTTTTTTGTACGCGTGAAATGCTAAATAATGTTTTGAGTGAAAAATATTTTCTTAGAAAAATGATTTATAGAGAGCAAACCAATGACACGATTGAATGGATTCCCCCACCTCAAATCCTACAAATCCTACAAAGCTAAAGTAGCTTTCAAGGAAAGTTTTGGAGTAATATCTCTTGGCCTTGTAAACATCACATTAGAAAGAGACTTACAAATATTTATTGATGCCATTCAGACTTTACCCTCAAGAGAGAGAATAGAAAATCCGCCGTATATATACTTGCTGTCATCCACAATTTCTAACTCCCTTGATTCAAGTCTTTATCATCACAATCTCATAAAACAAGAAAAAAAAGTCTTTATCATCACAAAAGTAAAGTGCGAACTCCGTTCACACTAATTACCTAAATGAGATTCAACTCAATCTTGTTAGAATATTAATTTCAATTATTATTAACTTTATCATTTTTTCTGTTATTTATTTTTTATTTAAATTAAAATATTTTACGTATTAGTTAGGCCTTATTTTTTTTTTATTAGGTCTTATTTATTAAATGAGAATTTGTGTCCATACGCGATGAACAATCTTAATATATTAATTTAAATGATTAAGTTTATCATTTCTTATCAGTTTAAAGAGAGTAATGTTATATACAAGACTCTTATCTTCATCTTATCATTTTAAATATGACATGACTCTTAAAATTATTATTAAATTTAAGATAAATTACTATTAAATTTTTTGATAATTTTAAAAATTATTTCAATTTTTAAAAGATAAAAAGATAATAAAGTTTTGCATGTGACGTTACTGGTTTAAAGAATAGTAATGGTGGGTCCTCAAGCTATGCTAGCTTGTCCTATTTATTAGCTTTTCCTTATCAATTTGGAATTTGCTCAGATAAAAAAATAAAAATTAAAAGAGAAAGAAACCTTGGACTACAACATCATATCTCAAACATGAGTAAAATAAAAAAGAAATGATATATTTACTTTTAAGTGTTCATTTCTTCACATGACAGTAAAATTATTATTAAATTTAAAATTTAATAGTAATTTATTCAAAATTTAATGATAATTTTTTCTACCATATTATAGTATAAACACTTAAAAATACATGTAGTATTTCTTTCGTGCAGAAGTGTATCTTAATGCCATCGACCCTAATTACTTCTTGCTTTTGATTATTTGGATTAAAATGTATTTATAAGAACTTATATTTTTTTACTGAGTCGATTATTCTTTTTGTGTCATAATAGATGTTTTCTTTTAATTTTGGATTGTTCCCAAATATATAAAAATCTTTAAATATAATTATGTATCAATGAAATTATCCTGCTACTCTTAAATTTGAGTAAATATCTCTTAAAATTTAAATTTTGAGCTTGACTAATTAAGCAATTAATATTAAGAAACTATTTAAGCTTTTCTTAAAGTTTTTAATGCTTTTTAATATATTTTGGTTGTTGTTCCGTTAAAATTTGCTTCATTAATGAATTCATGATTCGAATTTGGTTGTTATGGACAACTCAAGTTACCAAGACCCATCGACTGGCATAGGCTGCTGTCCATCAATGCTTAGAGGTTGTTCAATTTCGGTATATCCCTGTTGTACTTGCTAAGCAAACTTTAAAGTACAAATCAATAATATCTATGCAGACCTATTTTTTTAACTGCAGTACAGTAACGACCAAAATGACTCATTGAACAAATGCCTAAACCAAAAAATACTTTACTACAAGATTTTAATTTTTGAATTTATTTTTCTTTACCATCTAAACATATATATATATATATATTTTTTTAAAAAAAAAACTATTTAAGAAAATTATCTCAATACAGTTTTTGCCAACACGTCTTTTTTTTAACATGTCCATATAAAGAAAAGAAAAAAAAAATTCGAATTAGTATCCTCCGCTTCTTATGGCAACTATCCACATGACGAGTCCCTAAGTGGGTAGTTGCCATAAAAAGCGGAGAATAATAGTTTGAATTTTCTTTTTACATATAAAAAAAAAAAATGCCTATCCCTATGGATATGTTCATTAAGAAGCGGAGGATACTAATTCTAATTTTTTCTTTTTCTTTTTCTTTATGTGGGCGTCCCTTATGGGCACTGTTTTATGATAGCAACACTAGTATCCTTTGCTTCTTATGCAACTATCCATTAGAGACGAGTTCCTATGGGTAATTGTCATTAAGAAGCGGAGGATACTAATTTGAATTTTTTTTATTTTTAACATATATTAAAAAAAGAAAAAAAAAAAAAAAAGAAAAGAAAAGAAAAGATGTGCCTAATCCCTATGAATAGTTAGATTAAAAAGCGGAGAATACGAGTCTAATTTTTATTTTTATTTTTGTTTATGCGGACGTCCCTATGGGCACGTCTTATGATAGCAACATATGTGATATGTCTAGAGCGAGTCGTGCTAGGCGTCCGTCTGTGACGGACGCCTAGCGTCCGTTATGGACAAAAAAAAAAGAAAAAATAAAAAAAAATAACTTTTTCATTAAAAGACATGCTTAAATTTATTTGATCCCCATTTTTTTTTCTCCAAGGTTATGAAATGGGGATCAAATAAGCCTGGACCTGTTTTTTGTTAAAAAAAATATTTTTTTTATTTTTATTGGGATAAAAATAAAGAAAAAATATTTTTTTAACAAAAAACAGGTCCAGGCTTATTTCATCCCCATTTCATAACCTTGGAGAAAAAAAAAATGGGGATCAAATAAATTTAAGCATGTCTTTTAATGAAAAAGTTATTTTTTATTTTTTATTGTTTATGCGGACGTCCCTATGGGCACGTCTTATGATAGCAACATATGTGATATGTCTAGAGCAGCTACAAGTTCTACGCAAAGGCAACATTTATGTTGGATGGGTCAACCGAATTAAACTATTTAGATAGGAGTCCACATCCTGTATCAAAAAAAAAAAAATAAAGATAGGAGTCCACATCCTCGTAATAGACCCAAGTACAAAGTACAATAAATTGAAAAGGGTGAACTTGTAGTTTGATAAGAAAAGCAATGGCATTTTCTAGAATAATATCTATATATATATATAAAAAAAAATAAAAAAAAATCACAGGTATATAGCCACTAATAGTGGCTCTCTTTTCCTTCTCGCTTATAAATAGTCCCGCAAAGCATTTCTGTCTATTTCTTTTGTGGAGGAAGAAAGCTGAGAGAACCCAAAACCGATGGCTTTCAAACTCAATCTTTTCACCTCTCAACCTCCAAAGCTGCCTTCTTTGGCTCACCAACCGAAGCCCAGCAACAGATCTCCCAAGTTCTTCATGGCCTCCACCCTAAGCTCTGGCTCCAAGTGAGTGCTTATATTCCTTTAGTTTTCGAGTATCTACAGAGATTGTCATGCATTCATGTTCCCGGATTGACCAATGGATCTTTGTGTATTTTCGTGTTTTGGGGCTGTTTATGGATCTGGGTCTTTGTTTTCGTACCCTGTAATTTTGGGTTAAGCTTGGTTTTCTTTTCTGTGATCTTGGCTTTGACTCTGAAATTATTTCTTTTTATGTGGGTATTTTATCTTTTGGCTAATGTTGAATTACCTTATATGGGTTCCTTTTGGTGATCTTCAAGGTGTTTCAATATGTTTGCCTGTTTTCTTTAGTGGTTGTTTTGTATTAGTCGCTAATTTGAATTCAATGAGATGGCTTTCATCTTCTCCCATTAGCTTTTGGTGATTTTATAGGTGATGTACATATGTGATTAATCTCCCATTTGTTTTAATCTCGTAAATGTTGTTCTTGTATGTAGGACTTCTTCTTTCTTTATTTATTCTAGATTTAACTCATTGAGATGCATTAAGACCAGAGAGAGCCCATTGAGATAGATTTAGTTTGTGTAGTTATTGGGATTTCAAGGGTAGGTCTTTAGATTTTCTTGATGGGTCTAATTCAATTTCATTTATCGATTATAAAATATATGCAATATTTCTTTATTTGTGGGAGGAATGATTCTTGTGTGTGTGCTGTATCTGGTAATTCTCAATGCTTTCTGCTATAATCTTTGGAGATGGTGGTTCTGTTGTTTCAGCTTGTTTTTCTCATGCACTTGATGATTCCATATTTATGTTTTCTCAAAAAGAAAATTGTTTAATTGCCACATTCATTGATAAATGTTATTATTGTAAATGATGTTGCTTGTTCTCCCTAGTGTGGGCTTGGTGGGGTCTCCAAAATGATGCTGAATTTTTTTTCTTGTGTTTTTTACGAGCTGTTTTTCAAAGTCACTCTGATGCTGCACTTTCCTAGAAGCCTCAAAAATTTGTCTGCCATTTTGTTAAAACGTATCTAAGAAAATTATCCTACCGAGAACGATACATTATCAAATATGTACTTTTTAACTTTTAACTTTTAACTTTTTTTGTTTTTAGAAAACTCTTAAATATTTTCACGACCTGAGCTAATTGCATAATCCTCTTCTATTTTCATTTTGTGTCATTTGGTGATTGGAATGATGCTCTTGCAGTACCTGGTTTCTATGTGATTTGTGAGTTAGATGTGTATGTTATTCTCTGGTTGTCTTTTTCACTTAGGTGGATGGAGGTGGTTAGGATCTTTATGATTTAATTAATTTTATCAGGTGGTTAGGATATTTTTGTTTTTAAATTTATATAGATGTCTGATTCAATGGATGCATGATTGTCCATCTGTTGTTTTCTCATGTTTTTGGCAGTGTTGGTGGTTTTGTTTTTATAGTTGGAAGCATTCTTGTTGCCCATGCTTGGACTTTGAGGGGTTTTGTTTTCTAGTTCTACTAAGTAACGCGTGGGCTTGTATTAATGTATATTTATGATTTAATTAATTTTATCAGTTGGTGGAATATCGTTTTTCTTTTATGGTAATTGCGAGTTTCATGTAATGAAACTATTGTTGTGAGTTTTTATGCCTTCCTGTCTTTAGTTTTTTCCCCTTTTGGTTTCCTTGTGTTGGCAGAAATGATTTTGGTTGATCCAATGAATTTTTAGCTTTTCCTTAATGTAAGTATTGGCTGTCTTATTCATCTTTGGTAGAAATTGTGTTGGAAATTTATGTTTTGTGAAAGCAAATTGTATACCTAAATTTCAAGTTTTCCCCTGATGAGTGGATTTAATTTTGGAGGATTATATCTTGAGAAGTCGGCATTGTTTTTAAATTTATATTGTCTAATTCAATGGATGCATGATTGTCCATCTGTTGTTTTCTCATGTTTTTGGCAGTGTTGGTGGTTTTTCTTTAGTTGGAAGCATTCTACAAGCCCACGCGTTACTTGGTAGAACTAGAAAACAAAACCCCTCAAGTCCAAGCACCCCCCCCCCTCTCTTTCTCTCTTCCCTTGTAACTTGATAGGTTTAACCTTTTGACTTCCATTACAGCTTGCAGCTGTAGGTCATGTTATTGTGAGGAGATCGTTGTCCATGCTTTTAGGTGGTGTGAAAACTTTGTGAATTTTAAAATGGTTCTTGACTTTAAATTCATAATATATCTTTCGATTGTTGGTTCATCTTTGTGAGTGTTTTTTTCCAATTTTATGTGGTGCGTATTTGTGCACATTTGATGACAGAACGTCTAAGGTTGGATATTTTTGGGTTGTTTTATTGATATAACTTTTGTGTGTGTTTGTGCATGTGCGTGGGTGTGCAAGGGTGTTTCCTCTTTTGTCACCTCTCGTTCTTATAAGGTCAATATAATCACAAACATACAAGTATTACTTGTGGGTTAAAATGTTTCCTTTTTATTGCTTTTCAATTTGTTGGTGGTTTTAATATGATATATGATGCATTTTCATCCATTATAATTTTTTATTCCTTTTCTTTTCAATAAATTTCACTATAAATCATAAATATTGGGTGGCATTCTAATTTTCTGGTGACTGATACTTTGTTTTTGTATCTTATGCTATAAATTATGCCAAAATGAAGCATTTTTAAGGGGTCAGACTAATTTCTCGTTTGGATGACTTTCTTCTAGCCAAAAATAAATAAATAAATGATTTTCGAGAATATAACTCTTGCATCACACCGCTCAGTCCATGAATCAGGACCTCCCTTTCTTTATTTGGTGCTACATGAAAAAAATTATTTATTGCGTTTGCAATAAACTAGTTTTTTATCCACTACTTTCCAGTCAGTTAAATATTTGAACATTAACATCCTTTGGTCAAATTCAACCCATTTACTCAATGAATTTACTCAGCCTTCTTAGTTCCTGTTTGTCATTGAAAACCCATCCACTTTCCTTGTGATGGGAACAACCTGAACTTTTTTCTGTTTTGGGTGCTTGGACAATCTAATGCCAATTTCTTCATTTAATGCAGGGAGGTTGAGAATCAGAAGAAGCCCTTTATGCCTCCTCGGGAGGTGCATGTCCAGGTCACACATTCCATGCCACCCCAGAAGATTGAGATCTTTAAGTCTTTGGAGGGTTGGGCTGAACAGAACATTTTGGTTCACCTGAAGCAAGTCGAGAAGTGTTGGCAACCACAGGATTTTCTGCCGGACCCTGCCTCTGATGGATTTCATGATCAAGTCAAAGAATTAAGGCAGAGGGCAAAGGAGATTCCAGATGATTACCTTGTTGTTTTGGTTGGAGATATGATTACAGAAGAAGCCCTTCCAACTTATCAAACAATGCTTAATACCTTAGATGGAGTTCGGGATGAAACGGGAGCAAGCCCTTCTCCTTGGGCAGTTTGGACAAGGGCATGGACTGCTGAAGAGAACAGGCATGGGGACCTACTCAATAAGTATCTCTACCTCACTGGGCGAGTAGACATGAGGCAAATAGAGAAGACAATTCAGTATTTGATTGGGTCAGGAATGGTGAGATCCTTGCCACATAAATTGAAGTGTCCTGTCTCTAATCTTTGCATGTGCATATATGCAGGCGCCACACATAGATGTGGAATTCCTTTTCACATTTGGTGGCTGGACTCGTTGCATCTCATGTGGTTGTTGGATCCTTTGCAATTCATGCAAGGATTCTGTGTTTGGGGTCTGTAGGAACCCCATGTTTGAAACTTCTAACTGATCATGAACTTGTATTTATGCATAAATGCAGAAACGTTTCATACACAAACACAAGCATGCACAGTTGAAGGTTTAGTACAGTCAATCACTCATATATGTTTTCCTTTCTTGTTTGGTGTTCCATCTTGTGAAGCTTCATGAGTACTTTGATTTGTATATATAATTCATGCAATGGTTCCATAATTTGCCTTTCAACATCATGTTTTTGATGCAAAATATGAATGCTTTGTTCAATCTCCAAAATAATTGCTTTTGAAATTGGAGATCACTAAAAAAATTAGTAATTGATCTATTTTTTTAATAGTTTTTGTTTCCTTTAATCCATCAGAATACCTGCTTGATCCTTGACTTTGATTTTCTTTATATCCTTTCTAATAGGATCCTCGAACAGAAAATAGTCCCTACCTTGGTTTCATCTATACTTCTTTCCAAGAAAGGGCAACCTTTATTTCCCATGGGAACACTGCCAGGCTTGCTAAGGAGCATGGTGACTTGAATTTGGCACAAATATGTGGCATAATTGCCTCAGATGAGAAGCGCCACGAAACTGCCTACACCAAGATAGCAGAAAAACTATTTGAGATTGATCCTGATGGAACTGTCATGGCTTTTGCCGACATGATGAGGAAGAAAATCTCCATGCCGGCGCACTTGATGTATGATGGCCGTGATGATAACCTTTTTGATCACTTTTCAGCTGTTGCACAGCGGCTAGGGGTCTACACTGCCAAGGACTATGCCGATATATTGGAGTTTTTGGTTGGCAGATGGAAAGTGGAGGAGCTGACTGGACTTTCGGCCGAGGGGCAAAAAGCACAGGATTATGTTTGTGGGTTACCTCCAAGAATTAGAAGGCTAGAGGAAAGAGCTCATGGAAGGGCTAAGCAAGCACCCATTATTCCATTCAGTTGGATTTTTGATAGAAAAGTCAACCTCTAAGTGCAGTATGGAACAAAAAGGTCTACTCTCCTGCAAGTCCCTTCTCTCTGAATCATAAATTAAGGTAGAAGTTTTCTGAGTTGCGTTTTGTTTCCAATTTCATTATATTGTTCTTTTAAGTATGCAGAGAATTTGTTGGGGAGTGACTTTTGGTTGTAGATACAGTTTTAGTCTTTGTGTGGTGGTGTCATTAGATATGCTGATAGGAGCAGCTGAAGTTTTGATGTTGTGTTGTTTTTAGTGGCATCTTATCTTGTACGAGTCTCTGTTCTCTGTTCCTCCTCGGTAGTTTATCCCTGTGTAAGAAAACAATCTTTATGGCAATTTTAGACTTTTTTAGTAACGATGGCAATCTCAGGTACTCCACGTTAAAGACATTTTCTGCCTTCAGTAATATATATGCTCATTTTAATTCATCTCTCTATCTTGTGAAGAGCAATCTTAAGAAGTCAGCATATTGGCCACATGGCCATCAGACCTAAAGTTGGACCTTGGTTTCAAATTGAACTTTGGAAGTTTCAATTATTAAATTAAAATACACACCTTATAGTTTCAAATCGATGCTAAATAAACAAAGGGAGAGGAAGAGAAAGCTTTTTTTTTTAAAAAAAAAATAAAATAAGGATAAAGAAAGTTAAAAGTGTTTTCCTAAACATTGGGTAGTTCTGTAGCTTCTGCGTGGTTTAGAGTACTAGCAGTAGATTTTTTTAGATTTTTGTTTTTAAAATTTATGGAACGAAATCATTTTATGCTTCTCCTATTTAATTTCACAATAGTTTTTTATATTCATTTCTTATATTTTTTAAAATAAATGCACGTGGAAAGAGAAAATTATTTCAAATAAATGTTAGAGAAAAAATAAAAAGTTTTTTTTATATTAAAATAATGTGAAGAGAAGCAAAAGTTTTACCCTATATTTAGAGTAGAGTTTTTGGTCCTCTTGGTTTATGGAACACTAAGGGAGTTTATAGTAGTGAGTTTTTTTAAGAATTTTTTCTACACTAAAGGAAAGAAATGGATTTTAGGGAAACAGATGCTTGCTAATAACACAACAAGAGCTTCTTTTAAATTTTCTAAATGTAGGAATTAAATCACTTTTTACTTCCCTATTTAAATAAACTCTACAATAGTTTCTCTTATAATTTTTTTATATCATTTAAATATTTTTTAAATTAAATAATAGAGAAAAGAGAAAGGAAAGATAGACCAATATTGTATCAAACAAATGCTATAGAAAATAAAGAGTAGAGAGAGTTTTTTATATTAAAATAATGTTATTGAAACTACTTTTGCTTCTCTAGATTTAAGATACAATTTTCGGTTCTTTTGGTATTTTCTTAGTTTTGGGAATATCAAGGAAGCAATTGCAAGTTTTTTTTAAAAAAAGTTTTTCTTATATCTAGAGAGGGGAATGAATTTTAAGAAAGCTTTTGATGGTGGAAGACTAGTCCTTAAGAGGAAAAATAACATACAAAAATTAAGAAGTCTAACAGGAATGGTTCTTATTTTTGTTTTTTTTTTAGTGACCGTTATGAGAAAAAAAATTTAAAACACATCATGTCAACTCTACATGTAATAAATATGTATGAAGAGTAATATTATTCAATATTCGGATACAATTGTACCGTTCAGCATTTTTCTTTTTAATAAACTGGTTGCTTTCAAGTCTCAAAACTTCGAACTTTACTATTGCACCAGACTATTGCCTTCCGTTATTGTTTGATCAAAATTAAGGAAGAAAAAATTGCTGAGCTCACATTGACCTAAACCTTGTGGCACCGGTGTCAATGATTCGTTTTTTCACAGAGCAAGTAAAAAATTTTACTTACAAAAACAAAAACAAAAAAAAAATTCAAGCCAACGAATTTGAGATATCCATGGCCCCCGTTGGCTGAATCAAAAAGGACCTTCTGAGTTAAGAAATTGGCTGATGCTAAACTGATACAGAATGCAAGTCAACAACATAGGCTACACAGATGCCACGACAAGCCGCCTATTTCACCTACTTGAGCTGCTTTACTTATTTCATAGAGATTAGTTAAGGTAGTTGAACTCCAAAACCAACTTCAAACTCACCTAATTTCCCTCCACTTCAGTCACCTGCCTCCCCCCCCCCCCTATCTATAAATTCGTACACCCTTCTCTCCCCAAAACATCAAACACCCAAATCCAATTTCCCTCTGCTTTTTTCTCAACACCTTAAATTCTTTCACTTCCCCAACTCCCAACACTCATATATATGGAGCTCCTTTTGCCTTTTGCTCGCTTTGTTCCAGTACTGGTCATGGCTATGGTCTTCATTAATATTCCCGTTTATGGCCAGATCAATAATCCATGCAATGCTTCAGTGATTTCTAGCTTCACTCCTTGCATGAACTATTTAACAAATAGTACTGGAAATGGTACCTCACCAAGTGCTAACTGCTGCAACTCCCTGACATCCCTCACAAGTGGTAGCAGGGACTGTTTGTGCCTCATTGTTACTGGAAATGTTCCCATTCAATTACCCTTCAATCGTTCCTTGGCCATTTCTCTCCCTCGTGCTTGTAACATGCCTGGCGTTCCCCTCCAATGCAAAGGTAATGCAAATTTGTACAACATACTCATTTATGGTTTTCTTTTATGAAACTATAGACATACTAATGCAAATTTTTGTGTACATCTGCAGCCTCTGGTGCACCTATTGCTGCTCCGGGTACCTTTCCTACTTTGAATTATTATTATTTCTGCTTAGTTTCAACGAAATTTTTGTATCTCACAGTTGAGGGGCCAGAGCTTATCTATAGCTCTGATGAACTGAATTTTTTTCAAAATTTGAGTCCACTTACATGTTTGAAACTGATTGGCAGGTCCTTTCTCGCTTGGCCCAACACCTTCTCCTAGTCCTCAAGGTATATATATTCAAAACTATATATATAATGGTTTGAGTTTTGGTGCTACCGATGCTTGATAGTTGATACTAAAATGATATTTAATTTGTTTTCTTGAGCAGCTTCTTCTATTCCTGAACCCACAGTACCTGCTCAGGCACCAGAATCCGACACAACACCGCTTTTAACTCCACTGTCTCCAACAGTGGATTCCGGCGCCCCAACTGCAACTACAGGCAGCCGCCCGGTTCTGACCCCATCAGCTGCCATGCCCTCTCACACTCTCTCACCATCTCTTCTGCTATTTATGTTAGGATTTGCTGCTCTCAAGTACTGCTAGGTTATTGTCTTCCCAGTATGTGCATGCGCTTATACATTGCTCAGATCATTGAGAGCAACATTGTGTGATTATTTATTTATTTGAGATTGCATTCTTTGTAATACATATATGTATCAGAGGAAATAAAGATTTGATTGTTTAAACAGACTTGGTAAGCGGTTTGGTGAATCATGAATGGTCCCCCAGTCCAAATAATTATGATGATTATCAAATCAACCCTGAAGCCTAAAATAGGCATGCTTTCTGATAGACACTCGAGGTTAAGTTGTGATGTGAGATAGGATTTGAATAGCTCATGTCGGATAAGAAAGACCGCAATTTTTCACTTAGAGTAAAAAAACACCACAATACTCAATTCAGGGCAGGAGGATACTTCAATTTAGTAATATTTTTTTTACCTTCTCCTCATTAACAACCTAATCTTAATTTTAAATTAACTAATCCTAATTTAAATAATCTAATCCTAATCTATTCCAACTCAACCTATTTCACTCTAATCTTATTCCTATCACTTTCAGATGCAAAAATTGATATGACTAGCCTGCGTCCTATGACAGAAACAAGACTAACTATGAATTTTCTGTTTCTCGCCCTAAATATCTATATGAGAGAAACATGAATAACTTCAAAATATCTATGAGAGAAACATGATTGAGCAGTACTTCAATCAAAGAAATGGCTCCATTTCCATTGATTGATGAATACACAACTCTTGTGCTTTCTAGTAGCACATACTACTCTCATTTAGTTTCATACTACAGTATTGATGCAGCAGTGATCATTAACTCTTAAATCAATCTTTATTTAAAAAAAAATTAAAACTAATGAGCACGGCAACATCGGACGAGTGGTATGGAAGTTGGACGGGAGTTAGGGCCTGTTTGGGATTGCGTTGAGAAATAGAGTTTTTAAAGTTAAAAAGAGTTTTTTGGCAAAAGTTTCATTTTTAAGCTTTTTTCAAAAGTAAGTTTGGACCATTTTTAGAATAAAAAGTCAAAGAATTACTTTTGAAATTTTTTATCAAATAGGCCAGCTTTTTGTTTAGCACAATTTTATAGATACTAAAAATACTTTTTAAACTCTAACGCAGTCTCAAACAGTCCCTTAGTATTTACAATTATTATTGCTTTTTAACTGTACATTGTGTATTTTGAAAAACTATTTGCCGTTTTAGACTTTAGTCTTTTAATTGGAAAGAAAAGTAAAAGAGCAAGAGCGTTCTCAGAAATGGGGCTAAAAGGGTCTATGTGAAAATAGTCAATAACACAGAAAATGGATGTAAATAGCTCAAAAACCAAAGGGCATTCACGGCAATCCAGGCCCTCTATAAACAGAAACTCTCCCGCCCCTCAACCATACGTATAACTGTTTACCAGTTGATCACTCTGACACTCCCCTGAAGACTTCAATAACACCATCAACCATGATCACCGCCACCACCACCGCCAGGCTTCTATTCATTGCTCTCGTCCTTGCCTCTGCGGGCCTCCTCACCGCCTCCGACGCAGCCCCACCACAACCGCCACCGCCCCCACCTTCGAACTGCACGGAGGAGCTTGTTCTGTTCTCGCCATGCCTCCCCTACATCTCGTCTCCGCCCAATAACCTCTCCGCCACAGCCTCTGACGGGTGCTGCGACGCCTTCTCCTCAACTCTTAACTCTAGCAGCAATGGTGTTTGCCTCTGTTACCTTGTCCAGCAGCCCTCAATCCTCGGGTTTCCAGTCAATGGCACAAGAGTGCTCTCTCTGCCTTCCGTCTGTCCACTGCCGAGAGATGGCAGTTCAACGAAGAATGGATCTTTGGCGTCGCTTTGCTCAGGTTCGAAAATCCTAACCCAGTTCTTGGTTTCTTGAATCTTGATCTTTCTTGGTTTAAACTGGATAAGGTTGAAATTTTCTTGGTGGGTTTTGCAACTGTGTTTCCTTTTCCTGAGAAGAAAATCAATAACTAGATTAGATTAGATTGGAATTTTCTATACAAATGTACAAGCAATGGACTAATGGGATTATTTTTTCTATTTATATAATGACCAAACAGGGTCACCACCATTGCCTCCTCTCCGGAGCCCAAAAAGCTCAGGGCTTACAAATCCTTCTGGTTCAGGTATCTGCCTTAAGTGCTGCTCTCTTTACTTACTGTCTTCACAACCTATTTCACAAATTTCATTTCCCTAATTCACAGTTTGGATTTTGATCACCAATATGTTGCCACACGAGGTTTCATGCTTGTATTTACTGCTTTGAATGATATATAATCACTTTTTATCTTGAAATCTTAGGCAAGATGGAAAGGCCATTTGACCCATTTTAAATACAATTCATATACTCATCAAGAAATTAGCGAATTAAGATTTAGAAATTTGACACGTTTAATTAAATGAGTTAACTTATACTTATATCTCGACACGACTAAAATCCGACATCCGACATTCGATGTTTAGGACTAACAATTTTTGACACAACTCACGAAATTAGCTAATTAAATTTGAAGACTTTGACCAGTTTAATTAAATAGGTCAGATTATGGTTGTAATTTATATAATCTTATACTCATACCTTGATACAACTCAAACTCAACACATGAACACAAAGTGACACCCTTACAAATGCAAATAGTAATCAGAAATAATTTCCAAGAGTAAATCAAAAGTAACTGTAGAGCATATGTGGCAATTTTTAATTTTTATTATTTTTTGATAAGTAAGATAAATTATATAAAAAGCGCAAAAATGCAGTCCTGGCACAAATGAAGTATACAAAGGACCGCTTAAAACAGTGAAGAGAAATATACAAGAAAGTTATCGAAACTTATCACTAAGGCTTATCTAATAGTTTATTAACATGGCAAACATGATATCAGTATAGAGTGATCAATGATCACCCCCTGTAATCATGGAAAAACTGGCTTATCTTTAAATCTCAAATGTATAATTGAAACCAGAGGTTTTTATATAAGACAGGTCACAGGAGCATCAGTGGTTAATGGAAGCATGGTCTGGTCTCTGAACCCTGAAATTTCGAACCGCTTTATTGCAGGTTCTAATAATGTTGCATCTCCTCCACCAGAACCTGAGAAGAATTCATCTGCAACGTCAAGCTCGTCACCAGAGTTTGCTAAGACACCACCCAAAACAGGGAACTCATCAGTAGAACCGGCTACGATTTCATCAGCCACCAAACAAGATTACGGCGGCTACAGTTGGTTTCCGCCCGGCATACTGATTTTCTTTGTTCCTATGTCCACTCATCTGTACTCATCATACACCTTATGATTACCTTTTTCCGCAGCCATTGGCAAGTTGGGATTGTAGACCGAAGCTCCTGTAATTTCCTTTACCCAGTATCCAGCATATCAAGCAAATTAGCTTAAGTACTTCTTAAATTTTAATCAACTTTCATGACATAAGCAAATCTGAACCAAATGCAGTCTTAATCTAACCAAGGATCAGCCACATCGATGTTGTTTCAACATTCAACTGTATGTGGAACATAGCTTCATAGGATACAAAAAGCAAGATATGTTTCAACCTAATATTAATTGAATGATGAATAACACCTTGTCTGTGAAGATATAAACTACTCAAAAATAAAAAATAAAAAATAAAAAACACACACACACACACACACACGCTAGTTGCTTTATGTCGCTAGATGTTGATCAAATTTACTTCCAACCATCAGACCATTCAGCCTCATCTGTAACAGGTTTAGGATAGTCTTCTTGCCAAGACTCTTGATCTTGACCCCATTCAACTTCTTGAGCAGGTGGAGTGTTTTCTTCATCACAGTTCAAGTAATCACCCTGTGTGCAGTCCTCATCAACAAATTCCTGCTTATCAGGGAGAGAACAACCCTGATAAGAGTTGTTGTCTACACAACGCCATAAGAGCTTGCTCCAGAACCGGTCCTGCCCAAAAAATGCAAATAACTGAGCCTTAGCAAAGCAAACTAACTCTTGGCCTTTTTGGTATGAAAGCTCAATGTATTCAATTACTTTATGAAATGAATAATAACACAATGCTAAGACATTATTTTAACACAACACATTTTGGTCTTAATCATATCTAACTGTTTGACATGTTCATGAATACCACCATTCTGTTAACTATCCTCATTCCTATTCTACAAAAAGAAATCATGATTTCTCCATTGCTTTTGTCAGAAATTTTTTGTAAAAATAAAAATAAAAACACACACACACACATACACACGCTTAAACTATTTCCACTCCAATATCTCATTTAGAAAGTTCTAGGAAGTTAAGTTCTTATTATCACCACAAAAAGTACAGGACAAGTGCAAGAAGAATATCTAAAAAAGGCATTTCCGAGTTCATTGTTAGGAGATGCTGCAAAAGACAAAGGAGCCAGTAATGTAAGCAGCAAATATACAAGAATATGATATTCATGTAATCGTCAAGTCGAATTTAGTACGACCAGATTTTCCACGCTGTAATGAATACTTCAAACGAAAAAATAAAAAGCAATAAATAAAGTGAAAAAACTAGTAAGTTCCAGTACCAAACATTTTTCAACACACACACAGAGATAAAGAATTTCGGAATAAAACTTCTTATAAGGTTCTTATAAAAATTCAATAACCCTCGTTGAATTTACATATCACTTATAAATAATGTTGAATGTGATGCAAGTTTCAGAGAATGCATCCAGATGGGAATTCCAGGATGATAATTGCAGGTAATATTCCAGCTGAAACTCCATTAAGCCTCTCAATATATATAGTACTCGAATAATCTCAAAAAGATGGTGCTAGTTTTGTTAACTGACCTTAGCACCTGAACAATGAGTATCAGGTCCAACTAGACAATAGTAAATTTCATAAGCACCCACCTAGACCGTCATGCAGGTGGAGAAATTGCTAATCAGATCAAGTTAGACCTACGCACTGCATAAGCAACTTTCGACTATACTATTCCTATAAAAAGTATAAAAGTTAATGCTCCATCTATCCCAATTTAAATACCTTACTTTTCTTTCTGAGACGTCCCAAAACCATGTCTACTTTCAAAAGTAGTACTTCATCAATATAGCCTAAAAAATTGTGCCACCTCACATATTAAGCAAATGAAACTTTAGGAAGATTATCATTTTTTTTCATCAATACTTACGTCATTTCAAACTCTGACATCTATTTTGGACGAAGGTAGTACATATTTCTGTGTGTGTACAGAATCTGGATCTCATGAACACAATCTTTTAGAGGGCATTGTTATCATCAGGTTTTGTTCAGAAATTTGTGGGCCTCTTTATATTTGTCTCAATTAATCTTAAATAACAGCTAGCAAGAGAAAAAGCATTACCTTGGTGATGATGTGCGGATTCCCGATTATGACTAGCAAAGATATAGCACGGGTAGTAGCCACATTAAACCTTTTTGGATTGCTCAAAAATCCCAAGCAATACATCCTGTCAAATTCGTTGTGTTTGATCGTTGACCGGACAGTAGATACAATAATGACTTGCCTCTCTTGTCCTTGAAATTGTTCAACACTCCCAACCTTGATATCAGACATCTCCAAACCTTCAAGGGCTTTCTTTATTTTGAGCACTTGCTGCCTATAAGGCGTTATTACCCCAATATCTTCCTCACTGAGATTCCCACTTGCAGTCAGTCGCCTTATGACCTCAACTACCTTGCTTGCCTCAATTCGGTTAAACCATGATGGATTATTTCCTTCCCTCTCATCACAACCTTGGATACCCAAGAAAAGAACAGGAAACTCCTTGTTAGGAAGGAGATTCACAGCATCCACAAAGGAACTTGTGTCATCTTTACATGCAATTAATTCTCCATCATAGAACAGCATCGAAGGTAGATACAGAATTTCCGGGTGACATCTGTAGTTTCTAACCAATTTCGTTACATAATTTTCATCCCCATTGTAGTAAAAGTCAGATTCAAACAATCTTTCCAAGTATGATTTCCTCAACCCATAAGTTTCTGCTTCTTTGGAGTATATTACTGGTCCTAACTGCATTGGGTCTCCGGCAAGAACAACAACTGTATTTCTTTGACAGAGTTTGGATATAGGAATCATGGTTTCTGGTTCTGAAGCTTGGCCAGCCTCATCCAAGAAAATATGGGAGAAGTGGCCTCGCCTCATACCTTCTGCATGAAGGAGAGAGGCACTCATATAAGTTGATATGAAGATCCTATATCGCCTGACGGCACCGGGTGGAGGACACTTGAAGATATGATCATCAAAGAAGCAGAAGCGGATTATATTAGGTGAGACATCATCATACGGACGGGTAGGTGCGTTGAGCCTGAATATTTCATTCTCTCGAACTTCAACAGCTTTTTCACTGAGGAGTTTCTCTAGAATGTGATCTGCTGCACTATTTGAAGGTGCGCACACAAGTATCCGAGCATCCTTTCGAGTAGAATAGAGCTGAAGGATTGCTTCTACTACTGTCATAGTCTTACCTGTACCTGGAGGCCCGTGAATCACATAAGGCGGTGCTCCTTTGCAGCCAACGATCATTTCAATTGAACACATCTGCTCTGGATTGAGATTACAAGATATAGGCACCAGTGGAGTGGTTTCAATGAGCCTCTTGTTAAAGGACTCAGACGGAAATAGGACCTCTATCCCTAATTCATCTGTAGCTTCAATGGCTTGATATAACCTTCTCATGTTGATTCGATTATATGTAAACTGAACATTATAGAGATTCCCATCTTTATGCTGCAAGTGCAACTCTGGAGCAAACTTCAGATATACTTCATCAGCCTCAACACGGTGGATATAACCCTGTGTAACAACACAATCAATTCTGGCAAAAAGCTCCAGGATTCTAAATATTCAACTAAAGCACTCGAGTGCAAAACAAAGCTAATAGTTGATAACAAGCAATCCAGGCAATGTGTGTATGTCTTTTTTGTACATAGATGAAATACATGAGCCAAATGAGAACTATTCATGTCAGATCGTTATCTGCCTAACACAGAACACATCCAAGGAGGCAAGAAACCTCCAATAATGTTATATGGCCAAAAATCAAAATCACTGGATGTTTTAAAATATATGATGATGATAGTTTCATCCAAACGTAAAATGAAATTCTTATCAAACAGATGGGATGGCCTACTAAGAGCATCCAACTAGGCCAAACTCCAACCATATCTCCTTATATGAACAAGGTATGTGAAAAGAATGATTTGTTATGTTTTCTTCAACAGAATCCCCAACAGCCCTTTTAGTAAATCACAATAGCTCAGTAGTTATTAGTTATTACTCTTAAATATTAGAGTACTAGCAACGGCTTCCCTTAAACCTCATTATCTTCCCTAGTATAGGAAAAATTGTTAAAAAAACTTTGAAACAGCTTCCCTTAGTATTTTCTAAACTACAGAAACACCGAGGAAACAAAAAATTGTCCCTTTCATCTAGGAAACCAAAAGTAGTTCTCTTAACATTATTTTAATGTAAAAGGCTTTATCTTTTCTCTAGCATTTATTTTAAACAATTTTTAAATAGATTTATTTTTCCCTAACATTTAATTTAAAGAATATTTAAATGGTATAGGAAAATGATAAGAAAAGCTATTGTAAAGCTTATTTGAATAGAGAACCAAAAAGTAGTTTGATTCTCTACATTGAGGAAAAATCTAAGGGAAGCTACTGCCAGTGCTCTTATAGCAACTAGTATACACACTAATTATAGCTAAAAGTTGGAGCCGTACAAGCTGAAACTTCTAACCATTACCATTGATAACAAATAAATTACCATGCCTAATTAGACACAAACCTGATATTTACGAGTCATGTCATTTCCACACTCAGAGGCAAGCTTGGCAAGAATAAAATCCCCTTGGACAAGTGAAGGCCTTTTCTCAGCCAGGCCTGGGACCTCAAGAGACAAAAATTGATTTCCCCTCCTCCTCATAGCGACACTTTCCATGTCATGACTTCTCATGTCTTTCTGAAGCCAGAATTCACCAATTTTAGCAAAAAATGAAAGCAATAATCTCATTTAATCATTATTACCTTTCTTTGTTCATAAATAAGAAGTTACCTCCAGTTGTATTTCTTCCATGATTATTAATTTTTCGAAGAAAGAAGAGTAATTCTCCATTGTAAGACCTTCTTGGACAACATCAGGTATCTGCTTGCTCTCAAGCAATTCTCTTATCTTGTCAGGAATGTCATATCGAGGAAGTCTGTTTTTGAAAAATCGGTCTTTTGCCTTTGCCGGACGCACACCTGTAACAAACGGACTATTGTCAACAAACTGCTGCTTCCTTCTGCCTCTTGAATATGGCTTCCTAGAAACCAAAGACTGTGAGATCTTATCATCAACCAAAAGAAAAACCACTCGTTCTATCCTATCGCTTTCCACATCAAAGTACACAACTGAAGTGTGCAAGCCGATTTCCTTTGGTTCACAAGAGACCCATATAGTCAAAGTCTCCCCTGGCTGAAGCATCCTGTCCTCCAGGGAGAAATAGTCTACATAGCCGCTGGTGGTTTCATTTGCTGATGGAGGCTTCATCAGAGAGAGTTTGAAAGTGTTCTCAGGATTCGAGGCAAAAATTGTAATAGACCAGAGAGTCACTGTATCACCAGTAGTGTTCTTGATAGTAACCGAATCTGCAGCAGTTTCACCTACGACTGCTGATTGAGGCTTTCCCCCAACAAAAGCAAATGGGGCAGAAATAACAATAGGACCCTCTTCAATTGTGTTATAACTACACACAGATTTGTCATCTTCATAATCAATAAAACCGATTTCTCCTTTGTCTCCAATGGTAGAGCATTCCTCATCCCACTTATCACCAAAGGAATCCATCACTAAGCAGAGACTAAAATGAAAACGCTATGAGCTTCAATACTACTCAGAAATTCCCAAGAAAGAAAACAACCCATGAAAAATAAAAAGTACACAGATTGCTACTAAAAATAATGAGACTTCAAAAAAGTTAAATAAATAAACACCCAATCACTGAAGCTACATAGGCAACAAATGAAAAATCAAACTTGCGAAACATCAACTCTAACATAGAAGATTTGGAATGGCAAGTAAACCCACAATGTGAAGCACCATAAACTAAAGAGAATCAAGTATTACTGTATTGCAGCAAATCACACTAATGACGGTTACAGCCAACAAGACAGTATAACAAACAGTTCACGGGCATTCCTTATCTCATGTTCCGCTAACCAAACAATGCCCACAAACAATATATGAACTAAAAACCCAAAACAACGTTGTCAACAACAAAAGCACACACAGACACGCTAAAAATATACTAAAAAATAATAATATTAATAAAATATTGCTATAAAAAGCAGAGGCAAAATGCAGGGTTAGGTTAAGAGACAACCAGTGAAGGAGATGGTGAGAAAAGCTTCTGATGAAAGAGAGAGAACCCACCTTCGATCAAAGCTCAGTCTAAACCTATAAAGCAAGAAAGAAACAGGGTTCAATGAAGATTAAAAAAGATAAATGTGTAACTTTCTAAATATCCCAAAAAAAAAAAAAAAACAAAACAAAACAAAAAATGGCGAAATTTTCATCTTTGGAATTATGCTGTCTAATTTAAAAAATAAAAAATAAATAAAAATAAAAGGGAGAAGTCCACGTATCTCCCTCAAACTACCACCTAATTGACAATGTCCCTCCCAACTTTCAATTGTGACAATGTCCCTCTGAAACTACCAAACAAATGACAATATTCCCCCAATAACAACAAAAAAATAAAAAAGACTCTATAGATTTTTCAATAAGACCAAATAGCTTTTTTTTTTAATTTTATTTTTTAAAAAATAATTTTTTTACACGTAATCTTTAAAATTTTGATTTTGATCAATTGGGTTGGTGGGTTTATATTTTTTAAAAATTTTAGTTTTTTTTTTTTAGTTTTAATTTTTTTTAACCCTTATTGAATTCAAAAATAATAATAATATTTTTATAAAAAAAATTAAAAAAATTAAAATTTTTTTAAACGAAAATGTTTATATATATATTTTTTATTCTTGAATTTGTCTAATTCATTTGTAGTGTTTTTTTAAAAAAAATTTAATTTTGTTGTTTTTTTGTTTTTTGTTTTTTATTTTTTATTTTTAAGTTTAGTCTTTTTTAGCCCTTATGAATAGTAGTGTTTTTTTTCAAAAATAATAATAATAATATTTTTTTTAATTTTTAGTTTTAGTTTTTTTTTTAAGAATTATTTTTTTTATTTTATTAAGGGTATTTTTGTCCTTAGGGAGAATATTATTATTTGTTTAATAGTTTAAAAAAATATTGTCATAATTAAAAATTTAAAAAAAATATTATTAATTACATGATAATTTGAAGGGAGTAATAGACTTTTCCCAAAATAAAAATTGGCTAATTAATGTTGTGTTTGGCCTAATGCATTCATTCACAAAAAGTGTATGGTGGGCTCGCCGACGCCAATCATATAGTACCTCTGCTGGAAAGTGGGGTGTTAATGTGCCTTGAGGACGTGCCAAACTCCCATTGTTCGGCATCTTCTCTTAAATTTAGAGATGCTACACACTTTTAACTACAATATCTCACATGGCAATAAAAATTAGGATAAAAATTTCCTCTAATTTGGGTCGGAGGAAATTTCATCCAACCCACACTGATACATGACAAGTGTCATCTATTAATATTGAGTTTCTCAATGTTGGGGAACCCATCATTTGAATAAAAGCTTTTTAAAATGTTTGAGTTTTTAGGTAGTAGAATGAAAGTTGATAATTATTGAGTTCTAAGGAACCCAATGTTGATAAATGACACTTGTCATGTATCAGTGTGAGTTAGATGAAATATTCTCCAATCTGGGTTTAAAGAAAATTATTATCCTAAAAATTATTACTGAATTTTAGGTAAGTAATTCTTGAATTTCAGATTTAATTGCAATTTTTATTGTCACCTAAAAAAAAAATGCACTCAAAAGTAAGTAATTAAAGATACATCTATTCTGTATGCCTATCATGGATTCCATGTTAAATGAGTTGGGCAGGACCAAAGAAAAAAAAAAATCACTTGTATTCATACGCTACATAACAAAAAAAAATCTAAACTGTCGATTGAAATTGAGAGGACCTTGGTCCACGTGGGATTTACTTGTCTATTATTATGGTAATTGATTTACTTGATTAGTGAAATACAGAGTTGCTCTGTTTTTTAAATATATATATATATATATATATATATATATATATATAGAAAAAAAAAAATCATCCCATTTTTAATAGTAATAAATGATTTGAAACTTGTTATATGATATTTTATTCATTTGATCTTTAGGATATTTCCTTTTTATTTTTGTTCTCAATTGCCATATAGTAGATCTTTTCAATCATATTGTAAAATATTTTTTACAATAGAAGCTTTTTTTTTTTTTTTTTTTTACGAGAAAACTTTGAATAAATAAATATGATCTTGTTTAATGATAGTTCATAGTCTTTCAATTTTCAAGGATGGATGTCTCTTTTCCACAGGCAATGCAGTCAATTGCTATGTCGTGCAATTGCTAAAACCTTTTCACCGTGATTAATTCAGCCAATTATATGCCGCACTGCATCCGAAATGTTGAACACTAACTTGGTTTCGAGGAATGATACACATCGATTTTCTATCTATTTAATTTTTGATTTATTATTAAATTAGTAAGACTCACACCAGTTTAATGGTGGATTGAAAATTCAATGTAGAGAAAAAGGCAAATTGATATACATTTTTTCTCTATTCATCCTTCACCCATCTCTATAGATGGAGTTTTCAAATTCACATTGAACTATTGAATTGGTGGAACTTAAAACCTATACATGGATTTCACCAATCTAATGGTAAATTAAAAATTAGATAGGTAAAAGATGAGTTAAAATATCTCCAACAGTAGTGGTTATTTTACTACTTAAAATACATAATTTTTTATTTTAGTTATTAATTTTGAAAACAAACTGTAATATATCATTTATTTAACTATCTATTTTCTTTAAATATTATTTTTATTTTAAAGCATCTACTAAAAAGCCAAAAATTAAAAAAGAAGAAGAAGAAGCTAATATGAGCCCTTTTGAAGCATCTCTTAGATATGCTCTACTCATGGGTATCATTGCTTTTCTTTTCTTTTCTTTTCTTTTTTTTTTTTTTCTGAGATATGTGTATCATTGCTGTTTATTATCCCTTTTGTTTGGTAGTGAGGACTGAGGAGGGGAAAATGAGGAGAGAGAAAAGGCAAGAATGACATAAAAGAGAGAAACGATGGAAAAGAAAGGACGGGAAAATGAGGAGAGAGAAAAGGTGAGAATGATAGAATAGAGAGAAACGATGGAAAAGAATGATTGGAAAAAAGAAAATAAAATTATGCAAAGGATCAAGAATAATTGTGCGTTTGGTAGAAGGAATGGAAAACTTGAAAGATGAAAAATGGGTATTTTCTTTCTTTGTATGGAAGAAAAGAAGGGGGGAAGATATTGAATTGTTATATATTGATTTAAAATTTAAAAGGATAAATTTATGAGATCATTTCTATTTTATTTTATTTTATTTTTGAGAAAATATGCTTTAGGCCTTTAAACTACTACCCTTTTTCATTTACCCTACGAAATTATAAGTGTGATATTTACATACATCAAACTACTAACACTAGTTATAAAAGCTACTTTGTTAGCTTCAAACGTTAAAATAGTTGGAAAAGTGGTCGCACATGACCACTTGGATGAAATTCTTCCCAAAAAGCCCCATATTACCTTTGAAATACCAAAACTGTCCATCATAATTACTAAAAAAATAATAAATAAAATTTGAAATAAAATTAAACTTATTAAAAAAAGCTTATATATATATAGTCACTCTTTTAATACTTTTAAAAGCTAATTCGACATATGGGGCCACCCCATTTGAAGTGGCCGAACCACCTATTCGCTTTTGGGGGTAGCCACCTCCCTCCCTTCATTTAAGGTGGTTTGACCATCCTTTATGCTCTCTTTTTTCAAGTTTTGTGTTTTAGTTTATTTTATTTTTGTTTTGTTCATCATTTTAATCTATTTTTTTTTAGACCACTTTTTTTTTTATCTATTTTAACGGCCAACAGTGACAGAATGCTTTTTTTTTTGACAATCGATAATAGTTTTGATGTATCTAGTTGTCATAATTGATAATTTGCTAGCGTAAATGAAAAAGGGGCTGTAGCTAGGAGCCATAGTGCATTTTTTTCCTCTTTTTTCGTCTTACTAAACATCCCTCCTATTTTCCTACCAAAATGTGGTAGGAAGAGCTTCTTGCCTGCCCAAATGAAAAGCCACCCCTTGTTTACTTTCTATTTTCGCTATCAGCAGCAGCTGCAACCTTTGAAAGGAAACAATCCAAGACTCGAATCTCATTGGATCATTCGTGCAATCGACACAATATCAGCCTGTTATATTCTGCCATGACCAACAAATCTCCACCCTTAAATTTCAATAGGCGCAGTAAACAAACTGTTGAGATTTCAACATACATGATTAGGAAGAAAAAAAAGGTCAAGTTTTGCAATGAGACCCTTTCTCTGCTGCTTCATAGTAAATGTAAAACGATAACAGATCATACTTCATCACCATGTTAATTGTTGAAAGACTTCCGAGATAAAGGCATTGTAAAATACGTCTCAGTCTCAGAAAAATGAACAAAAAACAAAACAGTAGCATTAATAATCCAACAATAGAACTATGAAACAGTACTGAGTATTACAAACCGGTTTTTTGGAGAGATATAAAACACCAAACAAAAAAGGACCAAAGACAAGGATTCAGGCTGAAGCAACAGCAGCATCCTTGACGGTTTCACGCCAAGCATATTCCCTTGCTCCGTCCTTGTCAACAATTTTTATAACAAAGTTGGGTGGTGCCACCACCAGTCTGGATCTTATTTCTGTTATACACTTGTCAACCAATTCGATGGCTTCTTCCACAGACATGCGACTGTGATAGTGTCGGTCCATTGTCGAAAGGGAAAAATAGGACCCGTAACCAAATGCTCCCTTGTCAACTTTGTGAAGTGTAGCAATGTAGTCAATGTAGTAAAGAGATGGGCCTGTCTCCTTGTCATAGCCAGCCAGAAGGATATTCACGGAGTATGGGTTCTGAAAAACGAAATTTCACAATTATATCAAGTCATGTAGCTGAAGTATCAATGCCTAACAGTTATGATCACATGTGGATGTAATTTGGCATCTGCATTAGGGAATAACTCAAAGAAAGTTGGAACAAGAACTGAACAGGTCCTATCCAAGTAGGCCCCCCTTTCTTTTCTCTTTTTTCCTCTAACACACATGTACAGACAGACACAAAAATGGTACACACTTTCTGAACATACCTAGCTCAACTCTACCTCAACTGCCTTGAACCATTACCTCTTAATCTAAGTTCACTTTAGAGACCGCTGAGCATCAAAGTCAGAGTGATTTTCTTTTTCTCTTTTGGGTTAAGATATTATTTTATTTTTAGTTAACTTGATTGGAAAAAGGGAAGGGACATTACTGCTATTAGGAAAGACAGCAGAGACGTGTAAGGAAGATCTCTAAGGAATAACTTAAAAGAAACATAGGTGAAACATCAAGAAGGAATGAAAAGAGAAACCTTGGAAGCTAAAGACACTTGAACAAGTTTCTCCAGTAACACTATACCCCTACTGGCTAAGAAGTCAGCCTCTTATGTCCCACATCAAGATGCCCCTCAGCCAGATCAATGGTACAACTTAGCTCAGTTTCTCTATAACCCTCAGAACACAGCAATGGACCAAGTAATTGACAAAGCACAGTTTCATTCTGGCACAACGCGAGCAATATATGGATATTTATTAACATGACTTGAGTTGTCCCCAAGAAAGAAGAGCATCCAGCTTTCTTTATAAGACAGTCTCGCAAAGGCAATGATAAAAATCTTTCATGAATCCTGCAAAAGCCTAGATCCCTATCTAAACTGAACTTTCAGCTTAACCATCAAGTGATCAACACCAACTGCAATATAGCATTGACTGCTATTACCAAATGACAACCGGAAAATAAAAAATAAAAATCCTTATTTACATTGACATCACATATCCCATGCTCAGTTATTTCACCTTGGTACACCTCAGATAGTTCTTTCCAATCAAAGAACTTCTCTACACTACTTAACCAATCAAGAAAGTCCTCGAGATGCAATCCTCCCCACTCCCCCCCCAAAAAAAAAAAAAAAAAACCTCTAATGAGGTAACAACCTGTCCAAGGCCAGGTAACCACATGGAAGAGGAGCCTTACATAGAGCTCCTCCCAAGTTAAGACACTGGAAACCTGAACAAGAGTCTTTAGACCTAGCAGGACTGACTGCCACCTGAAGGAGGATATCCAAGCCAAAGAATCCCAGCCAATTTCTAACTAGCACAACCAAAGATCTGCAGAACCCTGCAAAGGTAACCCATGCCTTTGTAAACAATGACACAATATCTAAGAGGCCAACACAACTACAAAAGAAGAGAGGGAAGGGGAAAAATGAGAGAGAGAAGAAGAAGAAGAAGAAGAAGAAGAAGAAGAAGAGGCTGATTCGCATGTGTAATAAATGACCCACCGACAAGAGCTGTCCCCCCACTTTTAAGATGGGGCCTTGAAAGTCCGAGATTCATCCTAAACTAGGAAAAAGATCAGGGATGTATACTCAGACACAAGGAAATACCTTTCCCTTGGCACCGGCTTCTTAGGAAGGAACAAAGATTCCACCAATAAATGAGAGAATCTCTAACAGTTCCTATCCTCATAAATAAAAGACACAAAATGATGCAATCCAGAGCGCGGGTAGAGATAAGATATACTTTTGATCTTCAATCAAAGCCTATGTTTCTTAGTAGGAAACACAGTGAACACCATTTCCAGGATAGCCAAATAAAAAAGAATTAGACTAAGTTTCATTATAATCAAAAGTGAAGAGCCCCTTCAAAAGCTGTCACAGTCTCTATTTATAAGAGGATAAACGTTAAAAGCTCTACTAACATTATATCATAGCCATGAATTAACTCTGACCCTAACCATGCATAGATGCATAATTTCTTTTTATAATTAATCACAAATTCATTAAAAGCGCAAAGGCCCAATCCAAGAACACGAAGAATATACAAGTTAGAAACCTAGCTAGTAGCAGAGAAAAGATCTAAGAAAATATGAGAGTTCGAAATACTAAAATTCGAGGCAGCAGCCCAAAGAAACTCTTAAAAGAATAAAGCTTTTAATTCCAATAAAGTCCTCTTATGGTCCATTGACTCCCCATTCTTCTTACACATGCAACACCACTCAACCACACTGATATATCATTTCCTTACATTATCCGTAGTGACAATCTTCCTTAAGCGGCTGACCAAGCCAAGAAAGCCACTCTCAAGGGAGCCTTGTTCCGCCAAATACTCCTCCAATGAAAGAGAGTGTTATCATGGGGGACAAGAATATTATAATAAGATCTAACATCAAGCAACCCTCTCCTAGAGGGAATCCAACAAAGTCTGTTGTGAATACTCCACTAATGGGAGGCATTAGAAAGCTCCAAATGGTCAGCCACAACAACATCCTTAAAACGGGCAATGCTAAACAAGTTTGGAAAAGATACCTTGACAGCTTGATCCCCATGCCAAACATCATGCCAGAATCGAAATAACTAGGCATAATTAGAAATAACTAATAAAAAAAAAAAACTCAACCACCCTACTTGAATTAAATTAAATTGCTCCTGAATCAACTAATTCTCTATATACTATATTATTAGCATAGTTACTGTTGCAAAGTCCAACTCATATCACCAAAAAGTGAAGTACACCACCTAAGAATCCTACTCAAAACTGGATTCCAAATCCCTTATCCACTGTGATCTTTATAGGTAATGGGACAACACAACATCTTCGCTATCTTGGTTAATGCAATAGTCCACATTCTAAATCAAAAATAGCCTAATCTCCGTAAGGATTAAACAGCACAAGGAAGGTTTGGGGATTCGGAATTTGAGGACTTTTAATAGGGTCCTTCTAAGGAAATGGTTGTGGCGTTATGCGCAAGAGAGAGAGGCGTGGTGGAGATCAGTTGTGGAGGCAAAATTTGGTAGTGTGAGGGGTGGGTGGTGCTCTCTTACTCCCACGGGACCGCATGGGGTGGGTTTGTGGAAGAACATTAGGAGGGGTTGGAGCTTGTTCTGTAACCATGTTAGATTTGAGTTGGGCGACGAATCAAGAATCAAATTCTGGTTTGACGTGTGGTGTGGTGATCTGCCGCTCAAAAATGCCTTCCCGGTTTTATTCGGCCTTGCTTGTGAGAAAAATGCGCTTGTTGCAGATCATATGGATTTCTCTAGTGGCTCCCTTCAATGGGAGATCATCTTTGTCCGAGCGGCGCACGACTGGGAGCTGGACTCCGTTGCTTCCTTTTTCACTCTTCTATATTCTCTCAGGGAGAGGAGGGAAGGGATTGATAGGCTATGGTGGATTCCCTCGCGCAAGGGGAAGTTTGATGTGAGATCTTTCTACAGTGTTCTAATTCACAACGTTGTTTAGCCTTTTCCGTGGAAGAGTATATGGAGGACCAAAGCTCCTGTGAAAGTGGCTTTCTTTGCTTGGTCTGCGGCTCTTGGAAAGATTCTTACCTTTGACAACCTTAGAAAGAGACATGTTATCGTGATTAATAGATGCTGTATGTACAAAAAGCAAGGGGAGTCGGTGGATCATCTTCTTCTTCATTGTGAGACTGCTCATGCCTTATGGGATACCATTCTTAGTCGCTTTGGGTTGTCTTGGGTTATGCCCCTGCGGGTTATTGAGCTTTTCGAGTGCTGGTGGACTGGGGGTTGCTCCAATAGTGTAGTTGTGTGGAAGATGGTGCCCCTTTGCCTAATGTGGTGCCTTTGGAGAGAGCGAAACGATAGATCTTTTGAGGATCAAGAAAGGACGCTTGAGAAGCTCAAGTCCTTCTTTTTCCATTTTTTTTTCTCTTGGACTGTTGCTTATTTAGCTCCTTTAGCGATGAGCTATTCGGAGTTTCTTGTACTTTTTTCTTCCCCTACTTAGGTGGCCTTTTTGTATACTTCCTGTGTATCAGGGCTACGCTTTTGCGTTTTAATAAAAGTTCTCTTATTTATAAAAAAAAAAGGATTAAACAGCACAAGATATCAAATCAAAGTTTATAACACAACGAATTCACTCTTGGGTCAAATCTAATCCTTATATGTGACCTAGAATGCATACTCAAAAGCTCTCTTCATAGAAGAATCCTCATTTAGCAATATATTTGTCCAGGTTCAACAATGTTTATAATTCACACTATTTTTGCAATTTGACTTTATTTGTCTTTATGGATATCCATTGCAAAAACCCACACGAGAGAACGGTACAAGAAACGTGTTTTCTGCTCATTCCGACTCAAAATCGCCGTCGTATTAAGAACAAATACTCCATTTCAGATACCTTATCTCAAAGAAAAAATACCCACCAACCCTAATTTGTTATACCTTCCAATAAATCAAAAACCACTTGACTCCCAACCTCAAAGCAAGATTTAACCCTAAAAATTGATATAAACAAAAATACAACCAAAAATTAAGCGAAAAAATAAACTAAATTACTCAATAGTACCTTACGCAAGGCGGTAGCGAGCTCGCCTCGGGTGAAGTTAGCGGCGGCGCTGTGGTCAAAGGAATTCCATTGCGGAAGTGGTAGAGCGCCACGTTCTTCTGTATGTACTCCGTGAATTTGAACTCTGAAAAAGGACCAAAAACTTAAGAAGCATAAAATGAGAAAATGTGTGAATGTTTTTTTCCATTTTTTGTTTGATGTTATGGGAATCGAAGTAGGACCTGTCTCCAGGCTCTCCGCTGGCGGACGATGAGCCTTGTGGAGTCGAGAACCAATGATCTTGTCCTCGTTGGACTTGTGCACCAGTAATGCTGTGCACCGCCGATGTGTCCGCCGCACTATGGCGTACCCCTCGCCCACCAGGCTCCGACACGAACTCCATCTCCCCGATCTTGCTTCTTGATTCCGGATCTGCCCTCTTCGATCCAATTTCTCTCGGCTTGCTTCGCCTGTGTGGTGCGTATCCTCGTGGTCTCTTTTAGTGCGTATCAGCGCCTTGAGGAACAACGTAGTTTTAGAGGGGATTTCGGGGAATTGTGGGGAGCGAGAAGGGTAGGTTTAGCATTCAACGGTTTCCCTAACCTTGCTGCTGGTTCAAAGTTGGCGTGGCTACTTCCAAACGGCGTCTATTCACTAGGGCCTCACTAGATTCCGGCCCTGATCGTGTATAGTTTTTAACCCAAATTATCACTCTTTAAGCATTTCACCTCCTCCAACTACCACCCTTTTAAACAAGTTATTCCATTTGGTGTTAAAATGAAAGAAAAATTATACACGTACGCATGTAAATATTTTGACTTCAATTTCATAAAATGCCCCTAAAAATTATTAAAAAAAAAATGAAAGAAAAAAAAAATTAAAAGAGCGTAAGAGCAGCTTTTCTTAAACTTCATTATCTTCTTTAGTGTAGAAAAAATTGTTAAAAAAACATAAAAAAGTTCCTGCAGCAGCTTCCTTAAGTGATTCCTTTGGTGTTTTTATAGTTTAAAAAACACTTAGAAAAGCTACTACAGAGATTTTTTTGTATTTTTTTAATAATTTTCTCTACACTAAAAAAATAAATAGAATTTAAAAAAAGTTATTGCTAATTCTTTAACAATACCTCCAAAAACCCATTTCATCATGTATGCATTTCTCTCTCGCACTCTCTTTCTTTAGATTTTTTCTCTCTTCATCCTCTGTTCCGTAAAAGCTTTGTCTATATGCCTTCTCTCTCTATCTCTCTCTTTGTCCTATCTTTTCTTCGTTTTCACTTATTCCTCCAAACTCCACAGCATCATTTAAGTAGCAGACTGTTGGGTCCGTGCAGCAGAGCAAAGAGAGATGTCAATGGCAACGGCAGAGACAAGTGGGCTTCTGAGGATGGTAGATGTGTAATACCCTAAAAAATAATTTGTAAAGTTGTCACTAGGGGTGGCAAAACGGGTTGGC
>FXXK01001132.1:44668-74319 GCA_900184695.1 Betula pendula | reverse complement strand
AATTTCTTTGTTAACAATTTTTCCACTCCTAAGGACGGTGACTGACTTAGCATGTTCCACTTGATTATTTCTGATTTCATTTGCCCCACCTTGAATCCTTGGGTTAGGTTGAGGTTGAGCTGGAAACATTCCTTTCTCCCTTGCATTCAAATGGGACTCAATTCTATTAACCGAGTTTTTCAAATCTTGAATATCCTGCATGGTATTTTGGTTGATTTGGGTTTGGCCTTGTATGAAGGCTTGCAATGTGTCCTCCAAAGTCTTCTTATGTGGTGGCACATAAAGATCATGAGAAGATCTTTGGGGTTCATTGGCAGATGGACCATTCCTCCAACTCAAGTTGGGGTGATTTCGCCAATTGGGATTGTAAGTCTCAGAATAAGACGAATTAAATGGTCGTTGGTATACATTGGCCGCATTGGCCTGCTCATGCAATACCTCTTGAAATGCAGGAATTGTGGGACAATCCTTGGTCAAATGTGTATTGGTCTCACAAATTCCACAATTACTCTCAGTATGTGCAGTCATCTTTGCCACATCCACTTTAGTCAATTCCATGGCCTCTACCTTTCTAGTCAATTTGGCAAGACGGATATTTATATCATCATCTTCCTTAATGTGATATAAACCTCCCTTAGCAATAGGTCCAGGTTTTGTCTTATCAGTCCTCTCTGTTGTGTCCCAAACTTGAGCATTTTCAGCTAAAAGATCAAGATAATCCCAAGCCTCATTAGGTGCTTTACTCATAAATTCACCATTACACATCATTTCTACAAATTGCCTCATACTTGAGGACAAACTATCATAAAAAAAACTAATCACCCGCCATGTTTCATACCCATGATGTGGGCATGCAAGTAAAAGCTCCTTAAACCTTTCCCAACATTGAAAAAAAGTTTCATTTTCCTTTATGGCAAAGTTCATTATATTCCTTCTCAGTGTATTGGTTTTATGAGTTGGGAAAAACTTTTTTAGAAATTCTCTGGTCATTACTTGCCATGTTCCTATGGTACTAGGCCTTAAGGAGTGTAGCCAAGATTTGGCTTTCTCCTTCAAAGAAAAAGGAAACAAGGTCAGCTTAACAACATCATCAGTAACATTGTTAAGATGCAAAGTGGCAATGACCTCGTCAAATTCCTTAAGATGCAGATATGGGCTTTCAGAATCTAGCCCATGAAACTTTGGCAGCAATTGAATCACCCCAGGTTTAATGTCAAAATTTCTTGCATTGGCGGGAAATACCACACAAGAAGGGGTACTTGTTCTTGTAGGCTGCAAATAATCTCTAAGGGTTCTGGCAGGTTGGTCAACTTGATTTTCCAAGTCATCCCCATGATTACTCTGCTCATCATCAGCCATACTTATAGAATCGTTAAAAATTTCTACGGAAGAATTAGGTAATTCTAACCGAAAAATTTCTGACTCTATTTTGTATAACCTATTTGTATGATCACGATGCCAAACGTTCATACAAAAGAAATAGATTAAATCTCTAAGCTGCCAAAATATAACAATATTACCTGGAGAGTTTATGAGAATTTATAAATTTTTCAGAAATTTATACTCCCCTTAGCTGCAGTGGTGTGAGATTTAATACCTGCCAAAAAGAAAAAAAAAATTAAAATTAAAATTTTAAAAAAAAATAATAGAAATTTAACTCGGTGTCTTAGACACAATTCCCCGGCAACGGCGCCAAAAACTTGTTGAGCCAAAAAGAGTGCAAACCCAAGTGTAGGCTATCGCAAGTAATAAAGTCTCGGTAAGCACGAGGTCGATCCACAGGGAATGGTAGACACTAAGTAAAAATCCTATTATTGTGCAGAAAAATAAATTGAATTGTTTTCCACTTATAAAGTGGAGCAATGAAGATGATTAATTCTAAAATAAACTTAAAGCAACTAAACTAAATTAATTAAAAAGAGTTCGAGAAAATTGATGGGAAATACTAAGGCTTTAGGGATCCACCTAGTATTCTATTATGTATTCCTGAGACATATTTTTAACACAACTAGGTAGAAAATCAACTCTCCTAATCGGAAGATAAAACATTTAGACACTGATAAAAATAAAGGTAAATTAAATATGGGTTGATAAAGAATTTGATTTTTATAACAATGTTACAATAAATTAAGCATTCACTATATTTTCGAATCATAACAAATCAAACAAAGTAAGCATTTGATATAAACAAAAATCATAATGAATCAAAATAAACTTGTAACATGAAATTAATTTCAAATTAAAATCATCCCCAAAATTTAACCATTAATCTTTAAAGAACAAGTTGTCTCAAGAACACATAATAAAAATACTAGGCTTTATCCCTAGCCTTAGCTAGAAATTTAGCCACTCATAACTATGAAAATAAATTCCATAATTAAAGTACTAAACATTAAACTATAACTAAAAGAAATAAATTGGAACTAAAAGGAACCCGGTCGGCTGAGAAGAAGAAATTGAAGAAATCTGAATTCCCCAAACGTTCCTGTCCACTTCTCTGTTTCTCCTTCACCTCTGCCCTGTCTGTCCCGTTCTCGCCTTTCTTGTTCTCCTATGCTGCGTAGCACTCCCTGAGAGCAAACCAAAAAGTGAAGAAAAAAATCAGAAGAAGTCCCCCTGCCGTGCACGTCTCTCTCTCCAAAGTCTGCTTCCCTTTTTTCTCTTCCTGTTCTGCGTGGCTTTTCCGTCCAGATCCTCTCTCTCTTTTTTTTTTTGTTCACTGTAACTCCCCGTGCAAGCCAATCCAAAGTAAAAATAAAAAAATAAAAAATCAGAAGTCCTCCTTCCCTCCAATTCTGTTCGGTCTGGTCCTCTCTTTTTTTTCCACGACTCCTTCACTTCCTTAATTCACGTTCTTCACTTGGCAGGCCCCCAGTCCATTACGTTTCTGCCTCTCCTCTAATCCTACACAGCTTAGTCTTCATCTTCTACCAGGAGTCTTCTAAGGATGGGCCCATGATTTTTCCTCTTTCTTTTTCTTGGTCTTCAACGCACAACTCTCTTTGAAAGACAAAATTCCATCTTCTTTTATTTGCTTAGCTTTTCCTTGGCTTGGCTTGGCTTTTGCTTTGACTTGGCTTTTTTTTTTCTTCTAACTTTGGCTTTCATCCTTTTCTTTTTCAATTCCTATAAAAAAAATTACAATTACTAGCATAAATATATTATTTAAACTTAAAATTAATAATTAAACATTATTCTAAAATTAACTATAAAATACAAGAATTAAAATAAAACAAAGTATGATAATGCTTATTTTAATAGAGAAAATAGGCACTTTTAAGCTATTATCACACTCACAAATGACAAGCTGAGATTTCACAAGTTCAATTCAGTGTAAAGTGAACCAACACATAATCATGAGACTTCAAATTAATTATGATATGCAATAATTCAATATTTCAAAGTTAACTGGGGTTCCCATCGGATTGAATAACCATGGCTTTTTTTTTTTTTGGTCAAGCTTTGCAATGCTCAGTTCCCTTAAGCTTTCTAGTTGACCCTTTTAGCGAGTGTTAACTCGAGTAAAAAAAACTACAGAACTAAACTAGCCATGACTTCAACCAATCCAAAATTCTCACCTATTGACGTGAACATTCATTGCTTGGTGAGGCAAGAAGTCCAGTTACTTAGTGAAAGCTTCGAAAATGGTCTCTACTTTAACCAATCCAAAATTCTCACCTTTTGACGTGAACATTCACTGCTTAATGAGGCAAGAAGTCCAGTTACTCATTGAAAGCTTCGAAAACGGTCTTTTTTTTTTTTGTCTTTTTTTTTTTTTTTATTTTTATGCCAAAGTATCCATCCAACAAGTCACCCAACTTTACCCAAAACATTGAAAGCATACACAATCATGTTCACATTTCATACCTCACAAACTATGTGCTAATGTGATCGTGGCAATTCGAATTGAAACAAGTGAGTGCTCAGATGCCAAAAGTAAGCAACAAGACCTAGAATCCTAATCATATGATCATGTGTTCAACATTCTAAGCTCGCCAATGAAATTCAAATCACAGTTCCAGATCAACCAAATTCTTAAAAATAACAAGAATATGCAATTTTTTTTTTTTTAAAAAAAAATATGGACAAAGTGTATGTGTGTCTCCCATACCCCCAAACTTGAGTTACACATTGTCCTCAATGTGTAAAGAAAAATAGAAAGATCATACCAAGGAGATGAGAAAATTGGTTGGACTAGGTATGGCTTGTATCATACCCCCAAACTTGAATGCAAGCATACTTTTCCATAGATTTCTTCTTGGGTTACCTCCCAAGTAGTGCTAAGTTTATTGTCTTCAGCCAGACTGTGTGCCTCTCAAGTAATATGTTGGACAGATTGGAGGGTCACATCCTCATCTCTAAACTGAACGCCCATCTCCATATAAGGCTTCACCCGATGTCTATGCACCTTGAAAGTTTGATTCTTTTCTTTGCAATAGGCCTCCACAGCTCCATGAGGATAAACTTTTGTGACATCATAAGGACCATACCACTGAAACTTTAGCTTATTAGTAAAGAGTCTTAATTCTGAATTGTATATTCACACCTTATGTCCCACATAAAACTCCTTCTTGACAAGATGCTTATCAGGATATTTCTTGGTTATTTCCTTGCACAACTCATCATTTTCATATCCACCATGCTTCAACTCCAAATCTGGTGCCTTGCTAATAGAAGGATCAAGAATAGTGTTAGTAGGTACAAGAGTTTCCAAGGGAAGTGTGTACCTTCTCAGATGAGGTGTAGAAGCCTCAAGGGAGTGCGTGGCATCAATGATGTCGATAACACATTCATGCTCCGGCTCTTATTCTTGCTTTGTGAGGTTATGGGTCATGGCAACCTCTAAGGCATCAATGCTGTGTACTTGCAAAATTTATTTAGCAGTATTTTGTACCACACCAATATTGAAACACTTATGATTCTCTTGTGGCATATTCATGGCATCAAACGCCTTAAACTCGACCTTTTCCCCATTTACTTCCATGCTTATAATACCATTTTTAACACATATGTTAGTATCAACAGTGCTCATGAAAAGATCTTCCTAAAATAATGGGTAAGGATGATGGCATGAGTGATTCTTCCATATCCAGGACAACAAAATCAACAGGCACAATAAATTTATCTACCTTGACCAAGACATTTTCTAAAATACTTCTCGGTCGCTTGATGCTTCTATTGGCCAATTGCAATTTAATTGAGGTTGGTTGAAGTTCCCCCAAACTCAATTTCTGATAAACCTCATAAGGTAGTAAATTGATACCTGCCCCAAAGTCTAACAAAGCACGGTCAAAAAGTTTGTCACCAATTCTGCATGGGATAGTAAAACTACCTGGATCTTTCAGCTTAGGTGGTAACTTTCTTAACAAAACTGCACTTACCTCCTCGGTTAATGCAACTTGCTCATGCTCCTGAAACTTTCTCTTGTTAGTACAACAATCCTTTAAGAACTTGGCATAAGATGGAATCTGTTTAATTGCATCAAGTAAAAGAATATTGATTTCAACTTTCTTTAAAGTTTCAAAAAATCCAGAAATTGTTTTTCTTTCTTGGGCTTCACTAACCTTTGAGGGAAGGGTGGCAATGTCACATACTCCCTCTCAATTACCTTTTTGGAGGTTGTGGCTTTTGTTGGAGGTGCTTCTACTTGCTTTTCTGTTCCCACCTTGTTATCAATGACCTTACCACTCCTGAGAGATGTCACAGCATTGACCTGCTCATGTCCTCTTGGATTTGGTATTGTTTGGGATGGGAATTCGCCCCTCTTTCTCTCGCTCATCTCTTTGGCTATCTGCCCCACTTGTGTTTCCAATCTCTGAATGGCCTGGCTAGTTGTTGCTTCCAATTTTTGAATAGACAGACTAGTCTGAGCATTAGTCTGTTGCTGTGCGGTAATGAACTGGAGTATGGCCCCTTCAAGATCATTCTTTTTCTGCTCCGGATTGGGTTGCATCACTTGTGGTGGAGCCTGATAATTATTCCCCTGCTGGAAATTTCTTTGCTGACCTTGTGGAATCTGCACATTCTGATTATTACTCCATGAAAAATTGGGGTGGTTTCGCCACCCTGCATTGTATGTGTTGAGAATGGGTTGTTCTTTGGAAGATAATTATTCTGACCCACATAATTTGCTTGCTCTTTATCTGTGAATGAAGACATTGGACAAGTCTCAGTGGTATGGTCAGAATGGGAACATATGGCACATACCTCAACTTGTGCAATCTGCTGAATGGGAGAGATGTTCTGAGAAGTCATGGCTTTCACTAGCATGTCCAATTTTCTCTCCATGATCGCCATCTGATTCTGAACTCCATTGTTAATAATGACTTCATACACACCCTTTCCCTTGAGTCCCTGCCTCCCTCGGGATGAAAATTGTTGGGAATTCTCGCTCAAAGTTTCAAAGAGCTCTATGGCTTCTAAACTGCTTTTCTCCATCAACACGCCTCCACAAGCTGACTCTACAAGACTTTTGTTAGAATTATTTAAACCTTCAAAGAATGCTTGTACTTGATCTTCTTGAGATAAATTGTGATGGTGGCATTTGAGAAGTAGCTCGTTAAAGTGCTCTCATGCTTCAAAGAATAGGTCTCCATCTTTTTGTTGGAAGGTTTGAATCTCCCTCCTCAATTGCCTAGTCCTTTGGGCTGGAAAGAACTTCTTCAAGAACTTTGTGGCCAACTCCTCCCAGTTCTGAATAGACCCTGCAGCCAAAGAATTTAACCACAACTTAGCATTATCTTTTAATGAAGAAGAGGATTAACCTGATATGTTCTGGAGTTAAGCCATGAATGTTTTGCGTCTTGCAAAGATCAAACAAATCTCTTATGTACAAGTATGGATCCTCGGAGGGTGTGCCTCTAAAATGTGGCAACATGTTGAGCAAATGAGGAGATAAATTGAAGCTGCCTTGTGCATTTGGCTAGTAGGCGATGCATGATGGTTGATTGAGGTTTTGTGGAATGAAAGAGCATTTCATTGGCCTCCTTGCTGATGGATTTGCTATGATTTCTTCGGCCATCTCTTCTTCAACTTCTGATTCTTCTTCTGTTTTGGGGTTGTCTCTTTGCTGTTGTTGAACAGTGCGTTCAATCTCTGGATCGTATGGAATAACGTCTAAGTTCTGAGATCGACGACCTTGCATATGAAAAGTTGATTTCAGCAATTGAGATCAGCTTCAGTGCTGCTGTCTAAGACAGATCGCTCGAACCAAGTTGTGCACTCGAGCCTAATGAACAATGCGCTCGAGCCACTTGCTGTAGAAACAAAACAGAACAGAGAAACTGAAACTGAAAAAGAAGTCAGATTTTTTTTTTTTTTAAGATGAAAATAAACAAAAATAACTAAACTAAAAGGAAAAACTTTTAAAAACACAATTTCACACAATCCTCGGCAACGGCGCCAAAAACTTGTTGTACAAATATCCACCTAAATAAATAGGCGAATAAATGCACGTTTTACTCGTAAGTGCACAAGATCAAAACGATAGTATAGACGGCAAATACGAGATCATTCCCACCAGGATTGGTAAAATATATTTAAAAAAACAATTCCTAAGAAAATATCTTGAATGAGATAAGATAAAAATATTGAATTAAAATAATAAGAATAAAGGGCTAAGGCTTCGATATCCACCGCTAATCATACTCAAATAAGGTAAATAATATGCACAATGCTACAACCATATCATGATACTCAATGTTTGCCAACCTAAGGGCATGGCATCTAGTCCTTAGGCTATTGATCTCCCTAAGCAACAAGTTAGGCATGGCATCTACTCTAACTCTTTTCTTTCTCAAAGGATTTAGCATGGCATCTAATAAGTTGTTTTTCAAGAAAGCATAAAACTATGGAGATCAACAAACACATGGAGCCTAGAGCATGGCATCTACTCCGGTTTTTCATGTTGATTAATCCAAGAACCTGTGATGGGGTTCTTTTGTTACTCTATTAGGCCCAGGACTCGGCCATCCAAATTGACCTAAATAACAAATCCATACCACAAGCATATGATGATCAAACACATACATGTGAGGAATTCAAGAAAATCGAAAATAATCAAGTTAAGCATCAAAATATATATTGTAGCAAGACAAATTGAAATCTTAAAGAGACATGATTAGGGCTTCAATCGAGCCCTAACTAAAGTATTAGCTACACATAATTCAGATGAAAATCATCCTCATAAGAAAATAACAAAGAAAAACTAAAAAGAAAGAAATAACTAAGAAAAACCCTTCTTTGAAGCCTTTGATTCCTCTCCTCAAGCTTGTGTCTTTGTTTTGGAGGACTTAGGGGAGTATTTATGGAGTTTAGGAATAACCCTACTCAATTTCGTGCACCCAAGGAAGTCCAAAATCGAGTTGGAGTAGGTTTAGGATCTTTCCAAATCGGGTTCTACCGATTTTGCTGTTCAGCGCGCAAGATGGCTCGAGCGAAATATGAATATGGCTCGAGCCAAGTGATGGCTCGAGCTAAATATGAATATGGCTCGAGCCAAAAGATGGCTCGAGCTAAATATGGATATGGCTGGAGCCAAATTCTTCATCTTTTCTCCAACATCTTTTCTGAGCCCGAAACTTGATGAAATTGAGTGCTTTTCTTCCAAAACCTACAAAATAAGGAAAAACAAAAACAACACAAAATATCATATTATAATGAAACTAAAGAATTAACATATGTGAATTAAGGGGCTTGAATGTGTAACATTCAGCACTTATCATGCATGTAAGTATAAAAGTGGCAAGAATAAATGTGAGAAGGAGCAGGTGCGTGTAAGCCTAAAGTGTTGTCCCACCGCTTCAGCCTATGTGCTGTCCAGATTTGAGGAAAAGTGATGAGTAATATATATATTTACGTGAGTGTGTTATAAATCTTGGTGGAGGGCTGCATAATGTGTAAGGCTATGGTTGACATGCAGTAAAATTTTAGTGGAGAAACAGCATAACGTGGACTGCCGTGTGTGTGTGTGTCATCCAAAATCTAAAAGAGAGGAGTGTGTGCTATAAAATGTTAGTGGAGAAGCAGAATAGTCACCATTAGGGTGTTTACAAAAAATTCCAGAAATTGCTCACAATTTTGCATAGCCGTCCATGCTGTGCTGAATGCTCACAGAAACAGAAAAATATACTCCTCCCAGCTCTTGTACGTGCAGTCTTAGTGATAGTTAGGAAGAAGGAGGAAAAAAAAAGTTAAGCCCTTAAAGCTTTGGAGCTTTATTTGGGGAATGCTAGGTATAATTCCTTTATCCCTAGCTTATGTCAATACTAGTTATTAGAATTTAATTTATGTCATTATAATGCCAAGTGAGATTATAATATTTTAGATATGCCGTTATAATGCCCGAGTAACATTATAATATTTTAGGTATATGTCGTTATGCTGTCCGTTTTTAGACAGAGTATAAGGAAAAATAATCAATGTTCTAGATAGTAATTTTTAAAATAGTTTTAGACTAATATACTGTTGCACGTGGGTGCAATTAATTGTAGTGAGTTTATATACGACAAGAGGAATTTCTAAGCAGACTACGAGAGGTGAGTATAAATACTCACTGAGAAAAGATACTATTTTTATGCTTTCATAGATAATATTGAGTTCGAGCCAATAATATGTTATGTTAATATTTCTATGATGATATTTTGATACTTTGAATTATGTTACAAAGTGTTTGATGAAACATGATTTATGAAAGGATGTTAAATGAAGCATGATCATGAAAGAAAGAAAATTAGATGTTTTATATAGCATGAGCATGAGCATGAGGATGGATATATGTGAGAATAAATGTATAAGAGATTAAATGAGTGGGACAAGTCCCCAGCATCAGTTCGAGACAATTCTCGGAGGGCAAGCCCTCGGTGCTGAAAAGATGTGAATGTATGAATGAAGGGCAAGCTCTTGAAATCCCCAGCATCAATTCGAGACAATTCTCGGAGGGCAAGCCCTCGGTGCTGGAAGGATGTAAATGTATGAATGGAGGACAAGTCCTCGAAAGTTATGTATGTAATGCGATGTATCCATAAGAAAGCCGTCGGGACAAGTCCCAGAGTGATGAGAATGAATGAATGAATGAATGAATAAGATGATGAATGTGAAAGCATGCATTGCACGGTTATGTTTTAATGATATGAATATGTATTATGTTTTATGAGATTTCATGCTAGATGTATTGGTATGCATAAGAGTCTCAATGGGAAAGAACTTATGTATACGTTTATAGCTGGATTGTATATGATGTTTTATGGATTTATATTATGTACAAAGTTATGCATTAGATGGGTTTATATGTATATGTATCCAAGCGTATGTTGGAGCATATGCATACATTCACAGCTATATAGTATATTTCAAAATGTTTTATGAATGCGTTGTTGTTTACCTCGTCAGTTGCACCAAGTTTGAATAAATGAAATAATATTTTTATGAAGTTGAGTAGCTGTTATTGTAAACGATTGCATAAATAAAAAGATTGGCTCATTGTGTAAACTTAGTGATTTCTTTTACCACTGAGACCGTGGACTCATATATCTGCTTGGGCAAATGTGGTTAACTCCATGATCGCCTCAGATGATGTTGTTGATATAGGTACTGTGGATCTGGATGATGATCCAGTGGCTGCGTATTTAGGTTACTGTGACTGAGGGCGATGTACGCCTATTGGTATTCTGTTTAGACTCATGTATTGTCTAGTTTTGTTGTAAATCAATATGTTGTATATATAAACAGGTTGATGTATTTTGGCTAAGCCGTATGTGGCTCTTTTTGATAGCCATTCTTTTGTTGTATAGCACTTTTGATGTAAAAATTATTGTATATAGTTATGTCAACTCCTTATGTTATGTTACTCTCACGTGTTATTTTATTAGTTTCCGCTGCTATATTATGATTACTCTAATGTGATATGCTCATATTATGAGATAATGATGGCTGGTACGCTTGTACGCCACTGTGATGATGCGGTTTCATTTCAAAAAAAAAAAATATGTGTTATGAAATCGGGTCGCCACACATAGCCCTTTGGTCTGCACGCATACCTCACGCACGTCCCTTTCTTTTCTTTTCCTTTTCTCTTCTTCTTTCGTTTTATTTCTTCTCTTCTTTCTCCTTCGCTGTCATGCACGCTTCTTCCTCTCGCTCTTCCCTTTCTCTTTTCTTTTCCTTCTCTTTCTTCTCCTTCTCTTCTTCGTCTCTCCTCCCTGCCCTTTCATCACGCACAGACCAGCACAGTGAGAGCAAGATTAGACCATGTGTTTGCGAGAGTGAATGATGCAGAAAATTGTGAAGAAGATGAAGCCAAACATGGGGGTTTTGGCCATGGGTCTTTGCAAGGTAAAATCTATAGCCTTTTCTCTATATTTTTGTATTACCCATTGAGTATAGAGCACAAAAATCATATAAATTGGTATGATTTCACTTGTGTCCGAAATTAGGGTTCATGTTGGAATTTTGGGGCGTTTGTTATCCGATTGTGTTGATGGCCATTTGGGACATTTGGATGATCTTGGTTGGAAGAATTTGATGATGAGATGGGTTTTGGTTGATGACTTTTGTTGTAGTGACCGAATGGGTATAGTTGTGATGTGGGTTGTTTTCTACAACCAGTTGATGTTGTTAGTGTTTGTGATTTTTGGGTCAATGTTTTGAGAGAGAATTGCTTGCTATTTTATGGTTTTAGCCGAATGGGTGTATGATGCTTGAGTATTTGATTCCTCTACAATGGATGAGTTTTGGAGGATTAAATTGTTGTAAATTAGTCCCATTGTGTTGGATGTATATGGAATTGTAATTGTTAATGTAGTTGAAGTAATGAAGAAGGCTCTTGATTTATTGTTAGAATGAAGATTATTATTGATGTTCTATGGATTTATATGGGCTGTTTTGATAAGCCAAGCTATTGGGGTACAATATTGATTCAAGAACCTTGATTTAAAGATTGGTGTGTTTAATGGTTAGGTTCCTTGCTATGAATTAATTGAGTATTTTGATTATGGCTTGAGGCTTTGATTCAGTAGGAAATTATTCATAAAGATTGGTTAAGAGTAAGGTTATGTGATTATAAGTTGAGTATGTCTATGTGAAGAATAAATGTTGACAAATAAGATAGACATACTCCTATATGAGATTAATTGTTTATTAGGAGTCTTGGTTTATTGTAAATTGTTGGTTTTGTGGATAAAGGGAAAATAATACTAATTAATATGTATAAAGAGTTTGTAAAGATAAGTTTAATAATGAGCACATTTAATAAGTAAATGGTTAATGTAATACAAATATGAGACTTTGAGAGTCTAAGACTCTCTATCTCACTTAAAGTAATAAATAAACTATTTGAGATGATAAAGTATAAGATTATAGTTTAATCCAAGCGGGTTAATAACCCATTTAATCCTTATAGTTTTATAGTCTAAATGACTTGGGTCCTTAGTTAATGAAAGAGTACGTATTAAAAGGAATGTTAAAAGTTAATAAGTCTTAATCATGGTGAGCGATGGTTCAAAATGAAATAAGTATAAAAGAAATAAAGATTGATAAATAAATAGTTGTAATAAAATAAGTAGATGTAAATGAATGCAAATAATAAGAATAAGTGTAAGACATAAAGTTGAGTAATGAATAAAAGATAATATTAATCTATAGTGATAAGTGATAAGTGACAATGATAATGAAATAGATTACATATATAAGGAAGATAAGTATAATCTATTTGCTATGATAAGTTAATAATAGAACTAGTTAATAAGCTAATGGCCAATGTTACTCGTATGTTAAACTAACCAAATGATAAAGTATTAAATAAAATAGTTAAAGATGAGAATGTCATTGGATAATAATATGTTTTAAGTAACCTTAAGTCAATAAATATAAATTAGCAATATTATATAAATACATAAATTGGTTTTGAATCCACTTGGAATAATAATAAATGATTAATGCATTTATTCATATACAATGTTAAGGGTTAAGTGTATTATTGAGTTATGCTTAACTTATTAATTGTTTAATATAAATATATATTATACGACCAAACATACTTTGTTATCTTAATTTAATAATGTAATAAATTGATAATACGAATAGTGAATTTCTTAGGTATGTAATTAATTAGAAAAAGCCTTTAATGTGTAAACTTGCATGAGGGTAGCGGTGTTTAGGTAGTTTTAAGAAAGTTAGAAATGGTACGTGAGAGCACGCGGGTAATTTTATGTGAAATGGGGTTTAGAGTTTGATAGTCTAACTGGGTCTAATGATGCGGTTGATTGCAAGCACATAATATGGGATTGGAGGCTTAGGGCTGAATCTAGTCCTCCAATGTGTAGTATACGATAGTTGGATCGAGAAAGATTCCAAGAAAGCAAATGAGTGTGAGTTCTTGAGATTGTCAAAGCATCAAGCGGAAAAAATAAGTATTTATACATACTGAGAGTGATACACACCTTAAAATGTTTTATGTTTTGTTTTCAATATTTAGCAGATGTTGTACTTGCTAAACAAAATAAATGTTTTTAAGGAATTTTAAAGGAATAATACGAATCGATGATATTTTATGTTAACTTGTGATTTGTGCTTTCGATTATTTTCTTGAGATTTATGATTATTTGATGAGTGATTTATGATGAAGTATTGATGATTTATGATTATGGCGGATTTATTGATAAGTTGAGTTTTATGATGTTTTATTGATATTTGATTTGAGAAAAGAACTATGGCAATTATGGTTGCATGATATTTACGAGCATGTCTTTGAAAATAGCATGTGAAAACAATTTATGCACATTATCCATGATACGGGGGGGTTTATACTGTATGCAATTACCCATGATACGCGGGGGGGTGGGGGGGGGGGTTTAGTACCGGAATGCACATTACCCAATGATACGGGGGGTTTATATCGTATGTACAAAGCATGCATAACATGTATTCTATGATGATTTATATGATGCTTTATATGTATTTACATGGTCTTTATTATAGACGTTATTAGTGCATATGTGTACCTCCGGTTTCTATGCAATAAAACCGTAAGCAGAAACCTCCGGTTTCCACGTGACATTACTACCTCAGAGATCAGTCTCGCAGCGGATATATTATTTTTTTTTCTTTTAAAAACACTAGGGAACAACTAAATTACACAATAGAGCTGACTGAAATACCTCGTGAATTAAAATACATTAGATGTTTTAATAATACAAACATGTGCATACCAGATGCACCAAATAAAAGATAGTTGCAACATATGCCACAGACGGCATACAATTGCAACATCACACTGTTTAGATATATTACAAACCATCATTAATAAAACCCAAAACATACAAAATACAAAGAGACATATATATATAACAAAATGTTGTCTCTTCCGGGATATAGCACATCCCGACAAAGTAGTGCCTAATAGTTATCAAAGCTAATGAAGGGGTCTCCGCCTTCGTCACTGCATCACAGTCTATGTAAACATGACATCATCACATTTACATAGGCAAACAAGTGAGTCTACTGCATCCCAATATAAACAGGTAATTGATTTATTGAACAAGCATATGATAGATATAATGAATGGGTTTTCATGCATCGTTCTAAAGGCTTTATTCAGTCTTAATGCAGCATGAAATTACACTCAGCTCATAATGGGCCAACCCCGGATTAGCGAACGTTACACCTCCCCCACTTAAACAGATTACTGGTTTGCACCTGGAACCGACTTCCAGCGTTAGTTCTTATTACCTGGTTTAGGGACCCGAGGTCCACTAGATCAGCCCTCACACCCCTGCTACCGACCAACTAAATGTCACATCATTACCAATTCACAGAATATATAGTTGTAATGTATGAGCAGTTTACAATACATGCATATGAATAAAACAATACTGAATATAAAAGAAGATAGCGTCAGCGCTAGTAAGTACTTCCATATTACCCTTTTCCCCGCAGAATAATCTCAGCAGACTCCTACATGAAGTCGCCCTTTTTCTAACACACGACATGCTATAATCTCTCTAGCTAGCCCCTTTCCCCTTATGAGGTGCTATACTGAGTCGAGTCATCGCTGATTGAATTCTCAGAAACTGAATATGAATGTTCAGAAACTGAATATTCATTATTGGTTCCCAAAGAGATGAAGGTCATATCGGATCTGGAGTTCTAGCATCCGAATTCCGTTGTGGATCATATTGAACCTCAACCGAATTGGACTCTACTTCAGATTCGATATCATTGTTCAGACAGTCCATTCTGCAGACGTCTCGTGAGATGTCGCTTTAGTTGGAACTGGTCTTGGAAGTCCTTGTATCTGATCTATTGCTTTATGAGTTCATCCTCCTGTTTCCTTAACTGAAACAGCTTCCCAAAAGGTCCTCCCATTCGTTTTGGTCGCTTAGACTTATTTTAGCTGCTGTTCAGCCCCTTTTGGTTCCTAGACGTAGCACTCACTGAATGACTATTGCTGCTTCCGACATTCTGCCACAAATATGAGTTAGTAATCGTCTAGCATTTGTTATACTGCAAACGAAGTTTTCTTAAAATATACATGGATTTTAACCTCTAGTAGCTCTTTGGTGTAAGGTTATAACATAGTTTTGTCTTAATAAAACTGCAACTCATCCAAGTCACAATTTAATACTAAGTTGTATCCAATTCCAAGATGGTTCCCTAAGTATGATACCAAAGAGCAAAATAGCAAACTGTAACTTACTTAAGTTACATTTTGACACGAAATCCGATGGTGCCCCAGAGCAGACCCGCTCTGATCCAAACTGTAACGCCCCGGTTTCTATGCAAAAAACGTAAGCAGAAACATCTGGTTTCCACGTGACATTACTACCTCAGAGATTAGTCTCATTGATTTTATCCATACGTATACTCATACATATATACAAGTCATATTTGTGAGTATTCTCACATATTTTCCATAATTTATTCAAAGTATTTAACTTATGAAATCCTACATAAGTGACGACATGCCATAAGGATCCCGTTGACAATAATGTAAATCATCCAATATTACACTCGAATACCCCACCGAAGTAAGAGCATAATTCGAAATAAGTATTTAAACAAACAAGAGTTAATACTACATAAATGTCCCCACTATAAGTAAGGGCTTATTATGAGTTATATGTACAGTATCGAAAGAATCTCTTATAGCCAATTTTCACTCCACTTCATGTTTATACCATCGAACGGCAGGGTTACCATGACGTTTAGACATGAGATTGAGTGTTATCCACTATAAGATTAAAAATAACAATCAACAAAAAATATATATAGGTTGATTTTACAAGTCCTTTAAACCTTTTCCATTTTCCTTTAAAACAAGCTCCACTTGCTTCCGCTTTTAGTACTTTTGAGCACTTTAGGATCCTTGAACTCAACCAATAATCAAACATACTTCAAACACATATTAGATACATCAAATATATGTTAGATAAATCAAATAACAGCAAAGAACACAAACAAAACAGATTAGCATAAAAAAATCCACAAAAATACTCAATAGAGGCCGTAGGATGAGTTCTTGGTGTTTTCTCATGATACCAAAGCCCAAAGATCAATGGAAACATGATACAAAATATTTTTAGAACCCTCCTAAGTGATCTTCCAACCAGAATATCTTCCAACTTCTTTTCAACTTTAGGCTTAGCCGATACATAAGCTAAGTATGCGAGCGCGCCTTGTCGAATGCTTCTCTTGGCTTGTATGGAGGAGAGTATCGGTGGAGTAGCTCGTACACGAAATCCGTAAAATTTGAATTCTTCTACTCCTGGTATATTAAAAATAACCTCTTTTCTTCTACAATCAATACTCGCATAATATTTAGATAGCCAATCCATGCCTAGGATTATATCATAACCTAAACCCTTAAATTCTGCCAAATTTGCCGGTAAAATCTTACCATCAATCTTAACTGGGCAGTTAATTACAATTCTAGTACACTTAATCTTTTCACCTCCCGGGGTTTCTACAGCTAAGCTTAAGCCGATAGATTGTGTTTTTATATGACACAATTTAACATATGATGCAGAGATGAAAGAATGTGTAGCTCCATAATCAAAAAGAGTACACGCAAGGGTACTAAACAAAGAAAGGGTACCTGATACCACATTATTGTTTTCTTCCTCTTTATTCTCTTCATCAACGGGTGTAAGTGTGTACACCCTGGCTTGAGCAGGTCGCTTTTGTTGTATGTTGCTTCCTGGCTGCTTTGCTCCATTAGCTATTTCTAGAGGACAATTCCTTCTAAAATGACCGCTAACGCCACAACGGAAGCAAACATCTCCAGTTGCTTTCCATTCTCCTGAGCGCACCCTTCCACACTTTGCACACACGGCACTACGATTTCCTGTGGTTGGAGGATAACTCTTCCTCTCCGTTGCTCTGAAGCTAACTCCCGTCGCCGGTCGCTTAGATGGATACAATGCTTGGGACATCGATCGTTTCTTCTGCTCATAAGCCGCAGATGTCTCACGCATGCCTCTCTCTGCAATTGATGCTACGTCAACCAGCCTGACGTAGTCTTTGATTTCAAGACACATCACTCTCTCTTTGATGCGCGGGTTGAGGCCGTTCTCAAAGCGTTCAGCTTTAGATTCTTCATCAGGGATTAGGTTCGTAGCAAACCTTGCTAGCTCCATGAACTTAGCGGAGTATTGCTCCACAGTCATAGCTCTTTGCACTAGGTTCTGAAATTTGATGGCTCGAAGTTGACGTTGAGCACGTGGAAATAAACGCCGATTAAATTCTTCTATGAATTGTGCCCAAGAAATGAAATCCCCGGGTGCCATGCCTATTTCCAGCAATTCTTTACGGGACTTCCACCATCGACCCGCCTCGGTAGTGAGTTTTAGTGCCACGTATCTCACTTTTTGTTCGTCAGTGCAACCAAAAGTCTCAAACAACAGTTGGATGTCTGTTATCCAAGCCTCGGCCACTAAGGGTCCTTGTGCTCCATCAAAGAGACGGAATTGTTGACCTGAGAAGTCACGCAAGGTACACCCAACTTGATTCCTTCTATCATAAATCGGGATACGATCAACAACTTCGGCAAAGTGCCTATTTGTGACAACCATGAATTGGGCCAAAGTGGGATGTATTCCCTCATTATAGGGTGGAGGAAGTGGAGGTGGTCCGTTATTGTTTTCGTGGTGAGGTACCTCATTTTCCTCATTAACACTAGGTCGGCGTCTAGGCGGCATGTTTCTGTTTCAAACAACACACTCATCAAACAATGATTAATACATATTCTCGCATAGAAATATCATAGAGTTGTTCTGACAAGCCCTAGATGTCTTAAATAATTACACATCGTACAAATATACAGACATTTTAAAATAAGGGTCTCAGCAGACTCCTACTATGAAGTCGCCCTTTTTCTAACACAACGACATGCTATAATCTCATCTAGCTAGCCCCTTTCCCCTTATGAGGTGCTATACTAGTCGAGTCATCGCTGATTGAATTCTCAGAAACTGAATATGAATGTTCAGAAACTGAATATTCATTATTGGTTCCCAAAGAGATGAAGGTCATATTCGGATCTGGAGTTCTAGCATCCGAATTCCGTTGTGGATCATATTGAACCTCAACCGAATTGGACTCTACTTCAGATTCGATATCATTGTTCCAGACAGTCCATTCTGCAGACGTCTCGTGAGATGTCGCTTTAGTTGGAACTGGTCTTGGAAGTCCTTGTATCTGATCTATTGCTTTAGTGAGTTCATCCCTCTGTTTCCTTAACTGAAACAGCTTCCCAAAAGGTCCTCCCATTCGTTTTGGTCGCTTAGACTTATTTTTAGCTGCTGTTTTCAGCCCCTTTTTGGTTCCTAGACGTAGCACTCACTGAATGACTATTGCTGCTTTCCGACATTCTGCCACAAATATGAGTTAGTAATCGTCTAGCATTTGTTATACAGCAAATCGAGTTTTTTTCTTTTTTAAAATATTACTTGGATTTTTTACCTCTAGTAGCTCTTTGTGTAAGGTTATAACATANGACGTCTCGTGAGATGTCGCTTTAGTTGGAACTGGTCTTGGAAGTCCTTGTATCTGATCTATTGCTTTAGTGAGTTCATCCCTCTGTTTCCTTAACTGAAACAGCTTCCCAAAAGGTCCTCCCATTCGTTTTGGTCGCTTAGACTTATTTTTAGCTGCTGTTTCAGCCCCTTTTTGGTTCCTAGACGTAGCACTCACTGAATGACTATTGCTGCTTTCCGACATTCTGCCACAAATATGAGTTAGTAATCGTCTAGCATTTGTTATACAGCAAACGAAGTTTTCTTTAAAATATACATGGATTTTAACCTCTAGTAGCTCTTTGTGTAAGGTTATAACATAGTTTTGGTCTTAATAAAACTGCAACTCATCCAAGTCACAATTTAATACTAAGTTGTATCCCAATTCCAAGATGGTTCCCTAAGTATGATACCAAAGAGCAAAATAGCAAACTGTAACTTACTTAAGTTACATTTTGACACTGAAATCCGACTGGTGCCCAGAGCAGACCGCTCTGATACCAAACTGTAACGCCCCGGTTTCTATGCAATAAAACCGTAAGCAGAAACATCTGGTTTCCACGTGACATTACTACCTCAGAGATTAGTCTCGCAGCGGATATAATTTTTTTTCTTTTAAAAACACTAGGGAACAACTAAATTACACAATAGATCTGACTGAAATACCTCGTGAATTAAAATACGTTAGATGTTTTAATAATACAAACATGTGCATACCAGATGCACCAAATAAAAGATAGTTGCAGCATATGCCACAGACGGCATACAATTGCAACATCACACTGTTTAGATATATTATAAACCATCATTAATAAAACCCAAAACATACAAAATACAAAGAAACATATATATATAACAAAATGTTGTCTCTTCCGGGATATAGCACATCCCGACAAAGTAATGCCTAATAGTCATCAAAGCTAACGAAGGGGTCTCCGCCTTCGTCACCTGCATCACAGTCTATGTAAACATGACATCATCACATTTACATAGGCAAACAAGTGAGTCTACTGCATCCCAATATAAACAGGTAATTGATTTATTGAACAAGCATATGATGGATATAATGAATGGGTTTTCATGCATCGTTCTGAAGGCTTTATTCAGTCTTAATGCAGCATGAAATTACACTCAGCTCATAATGGGCCAACCCCGGATTAGTGAACGTTACACCTCCCCCACTTAAACAGATTACTGGTTTGCACCTGGAACCGACTTCCAGCATTAGTTCTTATTACCTGGTTTAGGGACCCGAGGTCCACTGGATCAGCCCTCACACCCCTGCTACCGACCAGCTAAATGTCACATCATTACCAATTCACAGAATATATAGTTCTAATGTATGAGCAGTTTACAATACATGCATATGAATAAAACAATACTGAATATAAAAGAAGACAGCGTCAGCCTCAGTAAGTACTTCCATACTTACCCTTTTCCCCGAAGAATAATTGTAACGCCTCGCCCTAAATTCATAGAGCAAAAGTGAAAAACAAAGCACCACTAGTGCTTGCCTGCTATAACGCCCTTCACAACAATGGTTCTTCGACTCATATTCCTTTCTTTTACTCACATAGTACCAAGAATCAATTACCTTAGTTGCATCCAAAAATAACAAGCCTGAGACAATATTTGAGTATTGCCTATAAATTGGAATTTTGTAGTTAGGATATTTAGCATAGGACACTATAGCGTTGAAGAAGAGTGACTAATGACAACTTCCTATCGGAGAGTTCCCTATTGAAATAATAAAAGATAGAAATTCTAAAAATGGCACATTTTTATTCCATGTCACAAAACGGATGATCGCTTCCGCATGTTGCCTGATTTGTTCGCTAGAGAGATTGTGAGATACATGGCAGCCTAAGGACAATTGGTTTTCCGGATGAGAGCTAAGTTTCTTGAGCTATTTTTGGAAGACTTTGTGGGTAAGCTAGGTACTAAGCTATTATTTTCCACTACTTGTCATCCACAAACTGATGGTCCAAACTGAAGTAGTAAATAAAGGCTTGTCTACTCTATTGAGGGCAATCATTAGAAAGTAAATCAAAATATGGGAATGAATGTTACCACATGTTGAGTGTTGCATATAATTAGAGTTGTTCATTCTGGCTACCAAATTTTCGCCATTTGAAAATGTGTAAATGGGTTTAACCCTTTAACTCCCATTGGATTATCTCCTTTACCTTTGACGGAGCCACGTTAATTTAGATGGCAAAAAGAAAGCTGACTTTGAAGCAGAATTCAACGAGAAAAGCAAGCTCCAACATCATGTGATGTGATCAAAAGGAAAAACGAGCAGAGTCAATCATTTGGATGCCAACACACAAACGCAACTATATAAGGGACGCTTCGATAAGCTGGTATTATATTTGACCCACTCGAAGAAATTCGACTTTTGGAAAATTACATAATGGACCGTTTTATCAGGAAGTAAAAAGATTCCCTCAAAGACATCAAAAAGGACAGACTTACTGAAATTGCACCACAAGAGAAGTACCTCAGTGTCTCTTTACAAATCCTTAAATCCATCTAACTTTTCAGGACAGCATAATCAACTAGACCACCTAATAGGCAAGTAGATGTCCTACTAGGTGGAGTACAATGTAAGTGCCACTTTAATGTTACGGTCACCTGGGACTCAAAATTTAGACAGATAGTATCGAGTCTTTGATCTCAGTTATGATTGATGGTCTATCCTTAGTAACGAAGCCGGTTTCTTCTCAATAGCGAGAGGCGAATGAGGAGAAATGCGAACGAGACAATCTCAGCTATTACGTATAGGACTCTCGTTTACAATTCAAAGACGCGGCATGCTGGTGGTCCGTGATGATAGAGAGAACTAGCATACCAAGAAGAAAATCATAAATGAGAATCGACTCACGAACTCAATTCAAAGAAGCGATTAAAGGCAGTACAGAGGACTCGGAAAGCAATAACTCACTTTACGAAGCCCATTGAGATACGATCCAACCCGATGAGCTAACAAGAATTCGACACCAACATATGATTGTCAGAAGAGATCCAAAATCAGATCAAGCGAACGAGACTTGATCAAGTGCGTGAGAACATGCCTAAGGAGCAGAGCAAAATGGTATCCTGGCCATCCTATTTCTTGGACCACGGAAGACAAGATTATTATTGACATACAAAGGCCATAATTCTAAAAGGCGCGCACAAAATCTATTTTGATCAGCAATCTCTCAAGCAAACCAATCCTTTTATGTTGTCTTTTATTTCCTTAATCTAGCAGATGACTCTATGATCCGTTACACACCTTTATTGCATTATAATGGGGGATTCCTCATGAATAGCAATGTTTGCGCGCGCGCGCCCCGGTTTAAGGATTGTTGTTTAGCAGGCAAAGATTTCGTTTCCTAACCATTTTCGGTCTTTAATTAGGTTTTCTATGTTAGGGTTTTTTCTTGTAATATTCGCCCTTTAAATAGGTGCATAAGTAATCGGAAAACACAGACATTGGAATTAATTTCATAAACTTGTAGGTTGTATTCTCTTGGTTCTTTGGAACTAATCGAACTTATCGGGATTTCCCGTGGCGTGTCATCTTGACTTACCAACGGAGTTTCCACCATCGTTTGTGGCGTCTTCATTATACAAGGGTTCTTGTTTATCATCAGATCAAAACTATAACCATTGGTAGTCGAACGGATTCTTCCATTCGAAGTGACGTAAGTACTAGGTCTCAGAAACAACAGTTTCTTATGGAGTTGCCTTTCGACTTGATGAATCAAAATATTATCTCGTTATTCATATCAGACCGAGGTTTAAAAACACATAATACAACCAATCGTGGCGTGCCGCTATCAGCGGTGCCCTGCAATCTGTGGACCGTAACACTAACAACACTGGATCCTTCTTTATCTCCAAGAGGACATATCCGATGTCATTGTGTCTCTAGAGCGAGACTTATAGATTACTTCTAATCCAATAGCCGTTGTATTTGCCGTAGACACTTCAAGACTCTCTGGGCCAGACCGGGGGAACGGTTAATTGTCTGGACCTCAGATTTCTTCTTCTTTCTTCTTCTCAGTTTCTTTGTGAGCTGAGCCTGTTCTTGTCTGGAGAGCCTTATATCTCTTCGAAGGTTCTCCTCCTGGCTGATAACTCCTTGCTTTTCCCATGAATTCGTGAGTTTTCTGGTTGCTTCTTGGCTAATTCCCTCATCAAGGGCTCATCTGGGTGGATTCCTCGAAATAGGGCTGCAAAGGCCATCCTCGTCAGTTTTAAATGGAAACGATTCACCTTCGACGGAGAATTTTCAAGTTCATTTTCTTTCCGTAGAACTCATGATCGATAAACCAATGTACCTTCAATGCGAGACACATTACATATGCTTCAGGTTAGACGATGGAAAACAGTGTTCCCCAGAGTAAATCGAAATTCACTATATGACACATTTCTAAGACCAATAAAAATGACACACACAACTGATTATTGAGAGCCTATCTCCTCATAAGATTCTGTCAAGCGAGTCTATAAGAAGGACTCTATCGATTGGTAAACGCCGTACACCAGGGGCTAGACTATGTAATGATTAGCCTAGAAATCACAAAATATAGGTCCCAGACAGACAGAGCTCACCTACCACAGAAAATCTCCTAGCACACATACAAAATGGCAACAACAACAATCAATGTATTACCCAAATAACAAACACACACACACCACAACCTTGCGAATTGATCGATACACAGACAAGAATCATACAAACATAACAATACTCCACGTCAGAATGGAATAATTATGCGTATAATTTTTTTTTATTTATCCTACAACCCACATACAATACTCTGACTTCAAAACATTATAACCTCATTAACACATACACATTAAAGCAAATGAATACTGGATAACCATTAGGTACATCTTAATACCATTCTATGATATACAATCTTCTGGAATAGCTATAGAAATATGTAACAACGTCACAAAATAATAATCAGAAGTGCCACAGATGGCACACCATCATACTATACAATCAAGGACTCCTTATGAAACACATAGTTTCGAACATAAGTATATACTACGGTCCATAAAAGCTCGCTATTCCATCAATAGTATTTTCTCATCTGATTGCAATTGGCCTAAAGTGAAAAAACCTCAGTACCATCAAATATATGACTGAGGTACACAAAAGTTGATACCGTACATCCATTCCAATACCTCTCTGTGAACCAAGACATGGAGTATATGCAAAATCGGACCTACCACTACTCACTTAATCATATAGTCTGAAAATTTTCCAAATAATTCTATAACAACGACAATAGATATACGACATCTATGTACCATTATTTACTTGCCTGATCCCTACATCATTCGATTACAGTTGGTTTCCTGGATATAGTCCACGAATCAGCAAGTATGAAATTAACACATACAACGAATACATCCAACCACGACAAACAAAACACACTCCGAAACCCATCATCTCTTCTAAAATCGCTCTAACATGTGATTAATATTACCGAAGACCCTCCCAAGCTACCTTGAGTTTTTCCCAAAATAGTTATCCATGAAATCATAGCTGATAAGATAAGCATTGTAGAGTTTGGTTGAATTAATTACACAATAAAATCTACTTTTATCACTTCTACAAAAGAACCCATTTATTAATTACCTGTATAATTTGAACAGAAACCCGCAACTAAATAAATCTTTTGCACTACTTATACTCTTATTAACCTCAATTATTCCCCGAGCATCATCTCAACAATGCCAAACCAACCACACTCCACCCACCAACACCAACACCAAACCCAACAACAAAAAAAAACCACAACCCCATTCACACACCACACCACACTTTCACACACAAAACAAAAGCCCAAAACAGAAAAAAGAACCATACCCATATAAGACATATCAATATACAAGACAATAAGAAATGAAAACAGAATACCCACCTTATTATTATGTAACATTTTGGAATCAGAATCCAGAATTACACTGACTATTGAATCTGCAACCGATACAACAAAGGGAGCGAGACAAAGCCACAAAATCACCCTGGTGGAGGAACAATCTATGCGGCTGTGGATAAGCAGCAGAACCGCAATACGTCCTCTCGAGTCTTTCAGCCCAGGTAGCCGGTCCTGCTATGAGACACACCTCTATCCACAGGCTTTCTACACGCGCCACTTACAACCCCCTGCGCTTCACCCTCTTATCCCAGGCCGACGCACAACTTGGTCTGGTCGACAACTCCACACAAACCACCATGTGCTGCCGCACTGGGTCGTCCCAAGCCTGGAGCTCTTCTACTTTACGCGCATCTGGGCACCACTCGCGACACATGCAGCCTGTATCCACAAACTGCTCCTCTGCTATCCCAACCTTCCCCTAAATCTTTCAATCACCTTATGTCGGTCGGCCCTCATTTAAAAACTGCAGAACCTCACTTTTATGCCTTGTGCACAGTCTTTCTAGACAATAGCCGAGCAAAGCCTACATAAAGATTGGTCTATCCATGAGTCTATGAGAGAAACACATGCTCATGCTGCACTTAACTGATATAATTGCATATCAGTATTTTGCGTCTCATTTTTTTCTTTATACATGAATCAATTTCTTTGAATTAGTATCATAAAATATCAGATGGCGTTCAGTATAGAGTACATAGAAAATACGAGCATTATCAGTATCAACTTCTACGCAAGATGTCAAATGTCACAAACTTATAGAGTCTATATTTACTCAAAAAGACTATGGATGAGATTTTCTAATGTTCTAGTTTTCATAATAATATCTCAGGTGTCCATGTGCATGTTTTCATTTTTATAGATAGTTCAATATAGTGAATTAAAACGATAGTATTTTTCTTCTATTATTGCATCAGTAATGAGTTATATAATTACGTTACTATCCTTCTGCGCACTAGAGATCTCGTAGACGTCGGGTTACCAGAAATGATATAAGGCATCATTGCTCGTTATTCTAATAATATTAATTAGTGATACATATGGTAAGCTAACTTGGTCTCACTATAAATGGGATGTTGACTTGAGTTAAGTTGAGATGGAAAAATTCAGTCAAGACAACACAGTAGCGTGTACTTTTTCAATGTCAAGTCAAATTGAATGCAAGTGCCCCTGTTTACGGTTTTTGAGCCATGACTCATTAACGATATCCATGATTGACTCGTCTATTTTGTAGAGTTAATTTTTAATAGTACCTAATATCCAGACCCGTCCACATATTTATATTATCCATAAACTGATACTAGTGCGATATAATTTTTTCAAGTCATTTCTGAGTAGACTACACTAAGAATACCTAAAATATATTAATGCTACTGCGGCGCTATCCAAATGCCTATTATTACTTCGGTCTATTATTTTTCAGTACATATATTTATATTTAATCTCACAGTCTATGGTCACATAAATAAATTCAATACATATCTCCGGAAAGTTTAGAGAAATTATCTAAGTTAGCATGCTTTCTCTATCCCTGATATTTGTATCTATGACTATGTTATAAATGGAATGCTCAAAAAAAAAAACCAAAATAAAGTAACTACAATCACAGAAAAAATCAAATAGCTCGACAGAAAGCCTTGCAGGACTCAACAACTTATCTTATTCATCCTTCCTATAATAACTATCTATATGTGTTTGACCGTTACTATATTATTACTCTGCGGCGGAGGTACATTCTCAAACACTGTTATGAATCCTTATCATGGTTTGTTACAATTTTGTGAGGTCAAGACATAACAGGGACGTCAATAGGTATACGGCAGAACAGCATAGTGCGCAAGTCAAAAGTATAGGCTAGCTTGAGAGCGCGAGTCGAGAGATTTGTGAGTAGGTTATGCCAATGTACAAATAATAGTTTTTAAAATATCTGAGAGACACAGTAAACTATTAAAAGTTCTTATACATGTTTTATACATAACAACATATTGCATGTTCACTACAAGAAATTTACTATTATTTTTGCGTGACAATTAAAACTCATACACACTAGCAGCGCGACAAATCAATACATATACAACTGTATACTTCATAGTAACTTCTTACAACGCGCATTACACAATACACATATACAGAGTGCGTGCCTTACAATAATACACTTTACAAATCGCCACTCTCACTTACTACGAAAACATTTAAATATCCAAAACACCACAACATCATTATAATTTATATTAACAGACAATTCAAAACTACTGGAGTTTGATACTAGTAAACAACAAACTTATTCCCGAACACACTAAAGAATACAACTACATGCTCATCTAACTTTACTATCTGTATAATCACCTTACAAGTACCTTAAACTTATTCAATCTTCCTCAATCATTTTTTTTTCTCTTTAATCTTTTGATAACGACGATGGCAAACATAGACCAGAGCTGTCTTCACTTTATCTACACTGTAGGTGATACATATTGGTGTATCCTTATCTCATACTTATATTCATCGAAGGACGACAGGTTACCCTCTCACTGTTATCTATCTCTCGGAAAGATATGTTTTGTGATTTCTACTTTCCAATTCGATTCTAATATGAAATCGCAATTTGCTAGTCTATGGAACAATGAACAACCCAATAAAATTCTATTTTATAGTAGTAATTGGATTTAATGACATAATCGCCTAAGTATAATTAACATAATCACTACCAACTCTAACATCCACCTAACACATTGTGACGAAGAAAATCTTTTTAATAACACATCCAAAGTAAAACAACCTCCGCCAAACCTTGATAACCAATCCACTAAAGATAATAAAGTACGGCAAAATAAACTTACATCTTATAAAATACTTAGACAAATTTGTACAATAGATAAACAACCCCGCTTGCCTCATTGCGCAGCAGTTCCAAGCCTTTTACAGTCTGCTTCTTATTGAACCTTACTGACCCACCGATAGACTCATGCTATTTTTGATGTAAAATAACTATGGTTTGAATAGAACACTCCAAGAGACTAAGCTATAAAAGCTAACAAATCAATAATATCCTCTTGGCACGTGAAGGAAACAGGGTTATGCACTGTTAGGCTTAAGAAACCTGAAGAATAAAACCAAGGGAAACGCAGTCACATCTATGTTATCGCCAAAATGTATATAAAGATCTATAATCACTTATAAAAGTCATTTACCAATTAAGTACAATGTGGACTTAGCACCCACAAGTAATCTTTTAACCAACACTCTATGCAGGCTTACATCTTCCTAATTGACAGGCTTCTCATCTCATATAATATGACTAGGTGTACAAACTCCCCTCCCCCTTTTAACCTTGACGTCATGTAGTAGAACAGTACCACATGGCACATTATAGATGGCTCTGATATCATTTGTACGACTCAGAGAAAGCGCTTACCGCATCTATACTATCAGTCCAAAAGCGGCTATCAATTTTAAAACTTCCTTATACATCACTATAAAGCTTAGTTTCATCAAGTAACAAGAATGCGGACTTACACTCAACATTTTTTATAAACTACTCACTCTATTGAAGCTACCCTCATCTTCCATATAGGACGGGTATAAACTGCCCTCTCATACTCCTGGCGTACTTGTCAGGCACGTCATTGAGCCGACCACCGCATTCTAGTGGACTTTATCTTCTCAATTGTAACACTAGATGAGGGTTATAAAGAAATACTGGAGTACAAGTCCACTTGGTACTACAGATACAAACTACCTTTAAATTGATCTAGGAAGCTCAATGATAATCATTTTTTGTGATAATGGCAAATGTGATTGCCTTTCCTGGTTCCTTTCAAATAGATTAGAGCCACCTAGTAACCTAGGTATGTGTATGACACATGCATGACATGGACCTTGACAAGTACGTTAAGAGTAAAAATGAGTTTAAGACTCCGTCCATAATTGGAAGATGAAAGCCCCCCCGCATAGGTGATGGATTTAATAAAAGATAGTCCATGTGTAACACCCACCAAGTACTAACAAACCATGGTTGACTCATGACACTCCCAAACTTATTTACTAAATAAACAAGTCTGAACATGAACGCTCCGACAAAATCATTTAACTGGTAAAAGACCTTTAGCGGTTCGCTCTCAACCCTTAACCTCTTCAGGTAAATCCAGGATATACACTCTCAAAAGATATATACTTGATATTTAATGAGAGTGGGAAGCAGTGCATTATAAAAGGGATGGGTTGACGATTATGAGACTTGATGAAGTGCTATAATATAAGGAAATTATGTCATATATAGTGCAAAGAACAAACACAGTCTTCTTTTATATATTATTTTACTAAGCTAATCAATAATGATTTCGCGCATTTATAAAACTTCCAACTGGTACGCCTCGCCCTAAATTCATAGAGCAAAAGTGGAAATATAATTTTTTTCTTTCCTCAATAAGCCCACAAGACGTTACTACTACATCATTAAACAATATACGCAGCGGAAACACCTATAATAATTTGATCTTTCCATGACCTGATAAACTTATCAATCAAATAAACCAGAGCTTCTATTACATTACATGAAATCATTACAATGAATCTCTATAAATAATACATCAATAATGGCTTGCCACACTAAGCATCAATACAAATCAACAAAGGCTGACTAAACTTAAGTCAGCAAACCACCAGCTAGCAATAGCCAATCATATACTCTGAATGATCCCCT
>FXXK01001131.1:165779-178697 GCA_900184695.1 Betula pendula | reverse complement strand
ACCCCCCTGAAGATCCACCCAGTTCAACTACCCATGGACCCCCTGAAGATCCCCCCCTTCTTGATTTTGCAAGCTTTAATCTGAACTGAAATCGAGGGCTCCTTGAAATGAAACTTTCCAGTGCAACTGGAGTTCCTGAAATCCACCACCTAATGAGGGAGCTTTTTTGCCCTTCTTGTAGGTTACTTTCCTCCAGAAAAACATTCAGCTCACAGCTTGTAAAGGCAAACAATGGCAACAGCGGTGGAATTTTGTAGAATTTTTCCTGTGCCCGCAGTTCCCAGTTCTCTTTCTATCTCTGTTATTGTAAACAAAAAAAGGTTGTCTCCATCCTGGTTCTGATGTTATTTTGACTTAGGCCTGTTTAGTTTTGATTCAGTACGTACCTATAGGAAAACAAAAAAAAAAAAAAAAAAAAACCTTTTCCTTAATAATTCTATAAGAAATAAGCAATTTCCAAGGTCCAGTAATTTGCCACACATACATACCGCTACATTGGATCTATATATGGTGGAAGCGGGTGATTTGTCATACCGACACTTGAGGAACTTGTTATCTCTTACATTTGATGATTGGCCATACTAATAAACTTGTTTTGTAATATTTCAAGATTTGGATTTGCGGTGGCGGGGTCTATCAACCAAAATACTTGATATTATCTTTTACGATGATTTAGCAATATGCTTTGACATAATACCTTAATTATGTGGCTTTCTCCCGGATGTTAGAAGAAATGCTATTTCATTGACAGAATTTTTCCTTAAAAATTGAGGTTAGATGAAGCTTTCTTCAACTTTGGTCTATTCTATAAAAATCATCACATGTCCATTTGCATATGAGATGGCACATCATTTTACATAGTAATGGACAAAGTTAGAAAAATTTATTAAAAAACATGTTATTAAAAATGGTATGTTATTATCCATATGCAACATGGACAGCATGACAGTTTTATACATCGGAATTAGAAGAAGTTTCTCCAACCTAATTTAAGAAAAAATCTTGTCATTTTTTTCTCGATGAAATGCTACTTTACTCACCCTAGTCTGTTCTCTTATTCTTTATTTTTAAATTATTATTGAATTGCTGAGTATAATAGTGAAATTTTAAGAAAGTAGAATAACTGAGAGAATAACCAAAGAAAGACGTTAGCAAATCGCCTTTTGCTTCCACGTACATTCAGCCATCTTAGTAGCGCGAGCTCCTAGTAAACTCTTTGACTTAATTTCCTTAATACAAGAAGGTTACGGTGTACTCCAAGTAATTGCCAATTATTAATATCAAAGACGTTACACAATTGAAAAGTATTTCTTCCTAATTTTCTTATTAACTTACTCTCTGACGAGATTATTGCGCTATTCTCTGCCGCTACCCAAACCCTTTTCTTTCATTGATTACCAATCATTTTCTGCTTTGTCTTGCGTTATAAATCTTTCGACTTAACTTGTTCTAGAAAGGGTATATGGCAAGGATTTCATCAAAGTAATGGTGTTGGCAATACTCCATCGAGCATAGAAAACTTTAAATTAAAGTAATAATATTTAATAAACTGTTATATGACATTGACTTCATATTAACTTGATGATGTGACAGCTTAAAAATTACTCATTGAATTAACACTTATAAATAAATAAATAAATAAATAATCAATACAGACTTTCATTACATCTCATCTCAATTATATTGATAGTTATATAACAATCTACGAAATAACTTTGTTACTTTGAAAAACTAAGGGTTTTGTTTGTTTTTTTTTTTTTTTTCCCACTAGAATATTATTACTGGAATTAGATTCATCTGTTTCATTATAAAGTTTAGGAACGAAATAAAAGTGTTATTAGGCATTGGAACAAGCTAGAGTTGTGGCGACCAACAGGGACTTCTTAAACAGGACTAATTGCAGTATACATATAATTTGGTTAGAACACATAAGACCAATAGAATCCACGAGTACCGAAAGAAATGGATCGGTATTACAATTCTTGTTAATTCCAAAAGTAGCATATTATAATATCCAAATTCACAAACCAAATGAAAATACACACTAGGAGGTCCACCTCTAAATGAAAGTAAATCCCTTCCACCCCTCGAAAAGATTTGACACAACTAAACGTTTGATGTGCAATCTTCATCACACAATTTGATAGTAAAAAAGCAAAACCATCCACGGATGTAGCTAAAATAAATGGTGCCTTCTTCAGGTTGACTCATGCCCCTAGGTGCTAAAAAGGCCTGAGAACCTCGCCATCAAAATTTCCAAAAACTAAATATCAATAACTTCCAAGGTGAAAAAGATTTTACTTTAAGACAAGGTTTACCACTATAACTATTCACTAATAAGGGGGCCTTTATTGTCCTCTCAACAGAAAATATGGAAACAATTTGTGATGAGCACAATTACTCGGACACATGAAAAATTGCTTGATCCATTTAACTGTCCAGCAATTTTTCATGTGTCCGAGTAATTGTGCTCAATTCACAATTGTTTCCATATTTCTGTGGAGAGGACATAAGCCTTATTAGTGAATATTATAGTGGTAAACTTGTCTTAAAGTTAAAATCTTTCACTGGAAGTTAGTTGATATTTAGTTTGGAAATTTTGATGGCGGAGGTTCTCAGGCTTTTAGCACCGTAGGGCATGAGTCAACCTGAAGAAGGCACCATTTCTTTAGTACTCGTGGCATGTTTTGTTTTCCTTTTACTATCAAATTGTTGATGAGATTGCACATCAAACGTTTTAAGTTGTGTCAAAATCTTTTCGAGGGGTTTAAGGGATTACTTTCATTTAGAGTGGACCTAGTGTGTATTTTCATTTGTTGTGAATTGATATTATATTATCTACTATTTGGAATTAACCAGATTGTAATACCGATCATTTCTCTTCGGTATGCGTTGGATTTCTATTGGTCTTTGTGTTTCTACCAAATTAATGTATATGCAATTTAGCCTGTTTTAAGAAAAGGTTTCTCTGTTGGTCGGCCAACTTCTAGCTGCTTACCAATGGACCTGAATAACACTTTATTTCGCTTCCTAAACTTTTATAATTGAAACAGGATCGAATCTAATTCCAGTAATAAATATCTAGATGGAAAAAAAAAAAAAAAAAAAAACAAACAAACCCTTAGTTTTCAAAAGTAACGTTATTTCGTGATTTTATATAACTATCATATAATTGAGGATGTGATGTACATGAAAGTCTGTCATTGATATTTATTTATTTATTTTATTTATAAGTGTTAATTCAATGGAGTAATTTTTACTGTCACCATCATCAAGTTATATGACAAGTCAATGTCATATAACAGTTTATTAAATATTATTACTTTTAATTTAAAGGTTTTCTATGCTCGATGGAGTATTGCCAACACCATTACTTTGATTGAATCTTGCATATACCTCTAGAACAAGTTAGAGTCGAAAGATTTATTTATAACGCAAGGAACAAAGCAGGAAAATTGATGGTACATGAAAGAAAAAGGTTTGGGTAGCGGCGGAGATAGCCAATCAATCTCTGTCAGGAGGGTAAAGTTAATAAAGAAATTAGGAAAGAATACTTCAATTGTGTAACGTCTTGATATTATTAATTGCAATTAACTTGGAGTATCACCGTTAACTTCTTCGTATTTAAGGAGAATAAGTCAAAGAGTATACTAGGACTCGCTACTAAGATGGCAATGTAGGTGGAAGAAAAGGGGATTTTGCTAGACTCTTTCCTTGGGTTATTCTCTCTTATTCTCATTTTAAAATTTCTATTAGTCACAGATTCAATTGGTGATTTTAAAAAAATAGAAGGAATAAGAAGGAAGACTAGGAGAGTACAAGGTAGATTTCTCGAAAAAAATGGACAAGTTTTTCTTAAAATTAGGTTGGAAGAACTTCTTCCAATCCGATTGTAGAAAAATGATCATGTGTCTATTTGCATATGAGATAAACATACATTTATAATAACAGTTTTTTAATAAATTTTTTCTAACTTTGTCTTTATATTAAAAATGCATTCATTCATATGCAAATGGAACACTTGATATTTTTAATAGATCAAGTTGAATGAAAGTCATCTAACCTAATTTTAAGGAAAATTCTGCCAAAAAATACATTTCTTTAATCCGAGGAAGCCACATAATTAAGTATTATGTCAAGCATATGCTAAAGCATCGTAAAAGATAATATCAAGTATTTTGGTTATAGACCGCCACCGAGTCAAATCTTGAAATATTACAAAACAATTTATTAGTTATGGCACATATCAAATGTAAGAGATAACAAAGTCCTTTAAGTGTCGGTGATGACAAATCACCCGGTTCCACATATATAAGATGCCCAATGTCGTATGTATGTGTGGCAAATATTACTGGACCTTGAATTGCTTTTTATAGAATTATTAACTGAAAGGTTTTTTTTTTTTTTTTTTTTTTTGTGGGTACAGTACTGAATCAAACTAAACAGGCCTAAGTCAAAATAAAACCAGAACAAGAAGGAGACAACCTTTTTTTTACAATAGAGATAAAAAAGGATGGGAATGCGACAAAAAAAAATTCTAACAAAATTCCACCGCCGTTGCCATTGTTGCCTTTACCAAGCTGTGAGTGAATGTTTTTGGAGGAAAAGTAACTTACCAATAAGGGCAAAAGCTTCCTCATTCGGTGGTGGATTTTCAAAAGAACTTCCAGTTGCACTGGAAAGTTCATTTCAAGAGCCTCGAGTTCAGCAATTAAAGCTTGCAAATCAAAAGCGGGGGGATCTTCAGGGGGTCATGGTAGTTGATGGGTGGATCTTCAGGGGGGGTCCATGGGAAGTGGATGGAGATGGGGACGATGGTGATAGGGGAGAAAGGACTCTGGGCAAAGCTATTTTGGGGAAGAAAATGACGCTGCGAGATGAGAGAGGGAGAGCTTTTTTTTTTGGAAAAAGCGAGATAAAGCTATATGAAAGAAGCCACTTTTTACTAAAGAAGCTATATGAAAAGGTTTTTAATTCTTGTTCTATTTTTCTTTCAAAATATTAAAATAAAAGATTAACTTCTAAATTTTCTAAATCAAATAAATAAATAAAAGAGCTCTAGGCGCATCACGTAGTAGTCACTGGCAATGTCCAAAGTCTCTTGTGAGACTCGTTCGACAAATCATATAATCAAAGTATATAGAGTTTTAAAACTCTATGGTGAATAACCAACAACTATTAAGTAATTTCAGTTTTTTTTTTAATTTTTTTCAAGTAATTTTCAGTTAGTAACAATAGGTTAAGATGAATACGTACTTTTGTGATTTAATTCAGTGCTATTGAAATTGCATAGCTTTTCAATCTTTCAATCACACTTGTGATATTAGATTGTTAAAAATCTCTTTTTTTTTTTTTTTTTTTTTTTTTTAAGGAAACTAGTTATATGATGAGATGCATATATATGATTCTTGACTAACCATTAAGAATAAATCTAATTAAGAAAATTAGAGCACTAGAAATAAAGGAGAGTAGCATTTGCTATAAATTCAAAGAAAGTTTGGAAGTTTATCTAATCCAAAGAATCACGCGCGCTTCAAAGTCTTCAGCATGCAAATTCCTTTAAATTTCCTTATTCACGATTGTTTATTTTTCTATTTCTTTCTTTTGATGGAGAATTGAAATATTACCTCTATTTTGTTCTCATTTAGTTTTGTCAAATTCAATTTCATTTTGAGATGGGTGAATTGTCCAAACTCGGTGTTTGGTAAACTTTTATAGACAGATTTTTTTTTTTTTTTGCGTGGTTTAGTTTGAAAAGTTAATTCATGTGAATAAAGTAAATAAAATTTAAATTTTTATGAATGAAAAGTGGAGAAAATTGTTTATTAATGTTTTGACTTTTTTTGAATGAAAGTTAAAAAAAAAAAAAAAAAAAAAAAGAGCTTAAAGAGCGTCATTATATCTAACTCATTCATCATATGGCTGAATCAACTTCCACTCCATGTGGCACGAGTAAATGTTATCTCTTGTTGATAGAATTCAATCGTACTTCAATTTCTGGATCTCCAAATTCAGAAAATTTATTGTTGTGTCAATTTTCATTGAATTTTGTGTAGGCATGCTTTTGCTTTAAAATGTAAATTCAATTTGTAAAGGCATTGCTAGCTGAATTCAAACGAAGATTTAGGAAAAAAATAAGGAACAACATCTTCACTTCTCATTTAATATCAGGCCCACCCCATTTGCATGCTACAAACTACAACATAATGCAATGTAAATCAGGCCCAACAAGGATCGTCAGCAAGGGAAATAGTACCATGTAATTTACACCAATAAATAAGAGAAGCGTAAAATAAACACTCTATGGAAAAAAACTTTGTCCAAATCAGTCAAACAAAACGGAACTACTGTTTATTAATTAGTAAATAGCAGTACAGAAGCTAGAGAAGCAATTTGCTGACACAAAAAATTTCGTGTTTAAGTTTAGGACTTAATGTCACAAAAAAATGTGTCAGTATTAAGTAAATATTCTAGTTGTTATGATAATTGTATCTGGTTTCATCCATTCATGAGTAGAGAAGGAACGGTTTTAGACTTGTGGCATTTTACAGTTATCAACTGAATTGTACATAGCTGGCAGTTGAGCTGTGATGAGCTGTGATTTATAATCAGCACGTGTAATGTATGAGGATAAGCAAAGTATGAGCTGTAACTTCAAGTAGTTAAGATTTTGTTATAGATTAGTTACAGAATTAGTTAATCTGTTTCTTCTAGTTATAGCTTAGTTCCTTAGTATAAATACTTGTAAACTCTTTATGATATATACACAGAAAGTTTCCGCAATATTTTTACACTCTGTTTTGTGAAATGGTATCAGAGCAATAAACACTCTGTTTCTTCGTTCTTCTTCCTTCGATATTCTTTCTTGAATCTTCTCGTTCATTCATGGATACTATTCCATCAAATCTTGCATCATCTGGTGCAGATTTTTCAAATCCTTACTATCTCCATCATGGAGATAGTCCAGGAAGTTTGCTGGTTTCACAACCTCTGGTTGGAAACAATTATCACACTTGGAAGCGATCAATGTCAATGGCACTCTCCGCAAAGAACAAATTGGGATTCATTGATGGATCATTGCCAAAACCAGATGAGTCAGATGCAGAATTTCTTGCATGGAATCGCTGCAATAACATGGTATTATCATGGATCCTCAACTCAGTATCTCAAGAGATATCTTCCAGTATCATCTATATTGATTCTGCTGAAGAAATGTGGAATGACATCAAGGAACGTTTTTCTCAACAAAACGGTCCACGAATTTTTCAATTGCAGAAATCCATATCTGCTCTTTCTCAGGATAATCATTCGGTGAGTTCTTACTTCACATCTCTAAAGGGGCTCTGGGATGAATTAAATAACTACCGCCCTTTTCCTTTGTGTTCCTGCGGTGCTTCACGCACTATCCTTGAGTATCAGCATCGAGAGTATGTGTTTCAATTCCTGATGGGACTGAATGACTCTTTTGCACATATAAGAGGCCAGATCCTACTTATGGATCCATTACCACAAATCAACAAGATTTTTTCAATGGTTCTGCAAGAGGAGCGCCACAGAGAGATTTCCTCTTCCTTTTTTGCGCCTATGAACCCCAATCCAGCAGCGATGGTAACAAGTATGAATCGAACCATCCTCTCAGATGCGTTCTCAAGGTTCCAAACCATATTATAATCGCAAAGAACGTCCTACTTGCACTCACTGTGGCCTTCTTGGTCACACTGTTGAGAAGTGCTATAAGCTGCACGGCTATCCTCCAGGATATAAGTTTACCAAAGGAAAAAATGCTCCATCAGCAAATCAAGTTTCTGATTCTGATGTGCCTCAATTACCTCTCACATCCGAGCAATGTCAGCAACTTTTGGCCATGCTTAGATCCAAGGTTTCTGATGATTTCTCACCTGCCAAATCTGTCATTACTGATAATCAGGATCATTTGCTCACTGAAATGGCAGGTAAAACTGAAAATCAGTTCTCTTGTTTTCAATCTACACTTCTAGGAGATAAACATTCTGTTTTCTCTTCTATTTCTTTGTTTCAAACTGCTATTCACAATGCTGTTCAGCACCCGTGGATCATTGACACGGGTGCTACAGATCATATGGTTTGTTCAATATCCTTTTTGACTACTATCACTGCCACTATATCTAAACAAGTTAGATTACCAAATGGTAACCATGCTGAAGTAACACACCTTGGTACTGTCAAAATTTCAGCAACCTTGATTCTTACAAATGTATTGTGTGTTCCTTCGTTCTCTTTCAATTTAATATCTGTTAGCAAACTGATCAAGAATCTTAATTGTTGTTTGATCTTCTTTGCTGAATTTTGTTTCATCCAGCAACTGTCCGGCTGGAGGACGATTGGAATGGGTAGAGAGAAGGCTGGCTTGTATCATTTGCTGCATAACTTGGATAGTTTCAATGGTTCAACATCTTCAAATTTAGATTCCTCTGTTTCTTCAATAAATTCTATGTCATCTGTTTCTGCTTTCAATTCTGTTAAAGTTCCAGCACATGTTTGGCATTTTCGATTGGGTCATTTATCTGACTCACGTTTTCAATTGCTTAATCATGTAATTCCTGGATGTAGTTTCCTTTCTAATAAAGATTGCTCAATATGCCCTTTGGCAAAGCAACATAGAATTCCTTTTTCAATTAGCACTACACACTCCACTCGGATTCTTGAACTAATTCATTGTGATATATGGGGACCTTTTTCTTCCCCTTCATCAAATGGTTCCAAGTTTTTTCTTACTATTGTTGATGATCTTAGTCGATTTACTTGGGTGTATTTGATGCATAGTAAATCTCAAACTCGTACATTAATTCAATCCTTCATTCTTTTGGTAGAAAATCAATTCAATGTCAAAGTTAAGTGTCTTCGGTCTGATAATGGTAATGAGTTCAACATGGTTGATTTTTTTTCTTCCAAAGGCATCATTCATCAACACACATGCATTGAAACTCCACAACAAAATGCTATAGCCGAACGCAAACATCAACATTTGTTGAATGTTGCTCGTGCTCTCAGATTTCAATCTCATTTACCATTGTATTTTTGGGGTGAATGTATATTAACTGCTGCCTACCTTATCAATCGCACACCAACTCCTTTACTTGCAAATAAAACACCGTATGAATGTCTATACTCTTCTCTTCCTCAATACTCTCATTTACGTGTTTTTGGATGTCTTTGTTATGCATCCACTATTACTCGCAATCGTTCTAAGTTTGATCCTCGTGCTCGAGCTTGCATTTTTCTTGGATATCCTTTTGGTGTTAAAGGTTACAAGCTATATGACATTTCTCTTAATGTTTTTTTTATCTCCCGAGATGTCATCTTCCATGAAACAACTTTTCCTTTTGCCACAAAACAAACTTCTTTTTCTTCCCCTGTCTCAGATCAGAATGTTCAATCTTCTATGGTTCCATCTCATAACCATTCTGATTTTTCATCATTTCCTGCCACAAATCAGCATGTTCTCCCACTTTCAATTCCACCCTTAGAACATGGTGATTTGCATTCTTCTTCTCTCCCTGCTTCTCAATCTACTAATCCCACCTCAGATACTATCATTTCTTCTGCACCTTCTCATGTTCTTCGAAGGTCAACCAGGCATCGTTCTCAACCAAGTTACTTGCAGGAATATCATTGTCAACTTGCTGCTGCTTCTCTCCCATTCTCTTCTTCATCCAAGTCAAGGGCAAGTCCTTCCTCTTCAGGTATTCCTTTTAGTTTATCATCTTATATTTCATATGATAAACTGTCACCTATGCAAAAGTCCTTTAGTCTTTCAGTTTCAGCACATTTTGAGCCACGTTTTTATCATCAAGCTGTAAAAATTCCCCATTGGTGTGATGCTATGAGAGCTGAGATTGATGCTCTTGAGGCAAATAACACATGGGTCTTGACAGATTTACCACCTCATAAGCATGCAATTGGCTGCAAGTGGGTTTATAAAGTGAAGCTCAAAGCTGATGGCTCCATTGAAAGGTACAAAGCCCGATTGGTGGCTAAAGGGTATACTCAATGTGAGGGCCTCGACTACTATGAGACTTTCTCACCAGTAGCTAAGTTGACCACAGTAAGGTGCTTATTGGCTATTGCTGCAGCAAACAATTGGCATCTACATCAACTAGATGTCAATAATGCTTTTCTCCATGGAGAGTTGGATGAAGAAGTTTATATGGAGCTTCCTCTCGGATTTGTTGCTAAAGGGGGGTCTAAAGTGTGTCGCTTAACAAAATCAATCTATGGATTAAAACAAGCTTCAAGGCAGTGGTTCTCCAAGTTTTCCACAACCTTGATAAGTCTTGGTTTCACTCAATCCAAATGTGATTATAGTTTGTTCACCAGATTGGTTGGATCTTCTTTTATGGCATTACTAGTCTATGTAGATGATATTGTTCTAGCTAGTAATGATTCAGATGCTATTTCCAGCTTCACTTCTCTCCTTAATCAGCAGTTTAAACTCAAGGATCTTGGCCCATTGAAGTTTTTTTTGGGGTTAGAGATTGCTCGAAAGTCTACTGGCATATCTCTCTGTCAAAGAAAATATGCACTTGAAATCTTAGAGGATTCAGGTCTTCTTGCTGCTAAACCAGCAAATTTTCCTATGGAATCCAACCTCAAGCTTTCTCGAGATGAAGGCCCTTTACTTCCTGATCCTACATCATACAGACGCTTGATTGGCAGACTTTTATACCTTACAATCACTCGACCTGATCTGGTTTTCTCTGTCCAAGTCCTTAGTCAATTTATGGACAAGCCTCGTCAACCTCATTTGGATGCAGCACATAGAGTCTTAAGATACATTAAATCTGCTCCTGGTCAAGGGTTATTTTTCCCTGCCTCTTCAGATTTTAAACTTAAGGCTTTTTGTGATGCAGATTGGGCTGGCTGCCCTGATACCAGGCGGTCAGTCACTGGTTTTTGCACTTTCCTTGGTAATTCTCTTATTTCATGGAAATCAAAAAAGCAACAGACCATTTCTCGTTCTTCAGCAGAGGCAGAATACCGTGCCATGGCAGTTGCTTGTTGTGAGATAATGTGGCTCTGCTCTTTGCTCAAAGATTTTCAAATTGATCATCCTCATTCTGCTTTGCTGTTTTGTGACTCTCAGGCTGCACTTCATATCGCTGCTAATCCCGTCTTCCATGAGCGTACCAAACACATCGATATCGATTGTCATTTGGTTCGGGAACAAATTCAGAAGGGAGTCATTCGTACTTTGCACGTTAAATCTCAACACCAATTGGCTGATATATTTACTAAACCCCTTGGATATCAATCGTTTACTGCCATTATCTCCAAGATGAATCTTTTGAATATCTATGCTTCATCTTGAAGGGGGGTTTTACAGTTATCAACTGAATTGTACATAGCTGGCAGTTGAGCTGTGATGAGCTGTGATTTATAATCAGCACGTGTAATGTATGAGGATAAGCAAAGTATGAGCTGTAACTTCAAGTAGTTAAGATTTTGTTATAGATTAGTTACAGAATTAGTTAATCTGTTTCTTCTAGTTATAGCTTAGTTCCTTAGTATAAATACTTGTAAACTCTTTATGATATAATACACAGAAAGTTTCCGCAATATTTTTACACTCTGTTTTGTGAAAAAAATATTTTTTAGCGTTTGGCGAGTACGTAAAATCTTAAATATTTTTTATATTTTCAATTAATCATATTAACTTATAAAAATTAATTTTTATTCACAACTTCAAAATATTATATAATTTGACTAATATATTATATTAAGAAAATCCTTAGACCACATATAAAACACTGTCAAACCCTCGCTGCACCACCGTCGGAACCCATTCGGGACCCGACTGACGATTGGGTCCCGGTGGAGTCCCAACGGGGTCCAAGTGGGGTTCCAATAGTGTCTTGACTGGGTCCCGACAGTGTTCCGACCAGATTCTGGTTGTGACCAGGTCTTGGAAGTGTCCCAACTAGGTCCCAGAGGCAGGGTCAGATCAGATCCTGGTGGTGTCCCAACGATGTCTTGACCGGGTCTCGATGATGTCCCGATGGGGTCTAGGCCAGGTCACGATCGAGTCCTGGTGGTGTTTTGATCGAGTCCTGACCAAGTTCCAACGGGGTCACGATCAAGTCCCGGCGGTGTCCCGTCCGAGTCCCTGTGGGGTCCCGACTGGGCCCCGGCAAGGTCCCGACTGGGCCCCGGCAAGATCCCGACCGGGTCCCGACGATATCCCAGTCGGGTTCCGATTGGTTCTTTGGTGTTTTGGCTATGGTTCGACGATTTAAAAATAAGAAGCTCAAACTCAAAAAATAGTTTACGGTTTTAAAAAGTGAAAACCATTTTACGAAAATTAAAAAAGATTTATCGGTAAAACTGAAAATAGTTTCCGTTGACTATTATTTTTCGCCTTACCAAACATTGGAAAACACAAAAAAAATTTCCACCCAAAACGAATGGGGCCTAAGATTCAAATTTGAATGGCCTAATTCTTAGGGATCTCTAGTAAAAATATAATTGTACTGATAAGCTCGTAGAAGATAACCGGTGCACTATCCTTGGCTTCAAATCCTTTGTAACACTCTCATATAAAACATATTGAGAGAAAAAAGGTGACCAACCGTTATGTTCAATTGCGCTATATCTCTACCATTTGCTAGGTCGCTGACATTTTAAAATGCTACACAAGTAATGCTAAAAATGTCACTTCATATTTTTAATAGTAGAATCTGATAAAGAAATGGACAACAATTTCTTTCAATTCAGGTTAGAAGATATTTTATTCAATTTATTTTAATATATGTCATGTATTAATATTGAGTTTCTCAAAATTTAATAATTATTAACTCTTATTTTACTACTTAAAAACTCAAATATTAAATTTTAAGAAACTCAATATTAATAAATGATATTTATCATACATTAGAGTGGGTT
>FXXK01001131.1:131250-159053 GCA_900184695.1 Betula pendula | reverse complement strand
ATGATAACGTGAATATCTTGTCGTGTTATTTAAAAAGGATTGAGCTTGTGTGCTGTAGTTTTTACTACAGCACACAAGCTGTAGCTAAATCAAGGATCCAAAATTTTTGCAAAAAATTTAAAATACATCTTGGCCCTTGATTTTACTACAGCACACAAGCTCAATCCATTTAAAAATAACTTATTTACACTATTAAATATAATAAGATTAAATCTTTGACTTTTCTCTTTGTTTTTTTCCTTTATTTTTTTATTTTTATTTTTATTTTTTTGGCCTTGGCTCTCCATTTCAGGTCTTTGTTCTATTTCGGCGGCTTTAAAAGTGCCATATATTAAAAGTCATTTTCTGTTGCCTAACATTCCTTTTTTTAAAAAAAAAAAAAAATTGCAAATTTTTACTTTTTCATTAATAACAATTCTTAAGTAAAAGCTCTTATAATTAAAAAATAAGACAATAAGCTATAAGTTTCGATAATCATAGTCCAAGGCTATTAACTTACAAGTTATAGACAAAGACAAACAAATATCTATGACATAATCTTCCACACACCTATATACAACTTCAGTTATAGATCAAATCTGCAACAAGCAGACAAATTCAAAGACATAAACAGTCCAATTCACACTAACATTATTAAAACTCACTCAACCCGAAAGTTAGGAAAAATCACCTCTCTTAACCTAAAGGGCAAGGATAAACAGTAATAGAAATAAAATTAAAACAAACAAAAGCAAGCAGCATCAAGCAGATCCACCGACTGGAAGTGGAGGGAGGCTGACCGACGTGGGAGAAAAGAAGTATAGGAGCCCCGGAACACGATGGAGAGGCGCAAGAGGGTGAAACTCTCTAAAAGTTTTCAGATATGATTTTAAGAAACCAAAACCAAAACTTTCAAATAGCTGATCCGGGGCCATTGATGGCGAAAAAGGTAGAATCCAGCTATTGATGGTGGAGAGGACATCGGCAAAACCTATTGTGCTTATCACGTGAGGAAGACGAGGGGGAAGAGGAAATAGGGAAGAGATCCCTCCTCCCTGGCCGTCGCTTTTTATTGTTGCCTAACATTCAGCCTTGACTAAGTGCCAAAAAAAACAGCTGCCACTCTTTTAAGCCGCGCTGCAAAGAATAAAAGGAGCAAAGTTTGGACGAAATTTCCTCCTACCCACCTTCATAAAGATAATAATTTCCTCCGACCCAGATCGAAAAATATTTCATTCAACCCACTCTGATACATGACAAGTGTCGTCTATCGACATTAGATTCCTCAAAACTCAATAGTCATTAACTATCATTTTACTACCTAAAAACATACACATTAAATTTTAAAAAACCCAATGTTAATAAATAGCACTTGTCATGCATTAGAGTGGGTTGAATGAAATATCGTTCAACCCAAGTTGGAGGCAATTTCTGTCCCCTTCATAAATGTTAACCATCCTCTAACATATTTAAGATCTTCAAAACTAAGGGTATGTTTGGCAAAGATTTTTGGTTGGGGTTGGAAGGTTGTTGACTTTTAATGTAATATAAAATAAAAGGAATGTTGTAGATTTTTTATATGGAAAAGTAAAATTTTTGTTTTTTAGTGAGTATTTTATTGAATAGTAATAAAAAGTATTTGATGTGATATAAAAAATAAAAAAAGTTGTTAAAAAGTTTATGATGTGATATAAAAAATGGGAATTTTTTTTTTTATAAAAAAAAAAAAAAAACCATGAACAATACAATCATGACTTTTGCCAAATATACCCTAAATGTTTAAGTTTCTAGGTTAGTAAAAAGGGAGTTAAAGATTCTTACGAACGTTAAAGAAAACATGTGTCTTTCATATGTTATATAACATTTGACATTTATTATAATGGTTCCAAAAAAAGCCATGCGAGTTTTTCCTACGAAATTCCTCAAACTCACTCTAATAACTACCAAGTGCCCAACTGCTAGTGCTCTTAGAGCACTAGTAGCAGCTTCCCTTATACTTTTCCTTAATAAAGGAAACCAAATTATTTTTTGCTTCCCTATTTAAATAAGCTTCATATCAGCTTCTCTTATTATTTTCCTATATTATTTAAATATTATTAAAATTAAATGTTAGGAAAAAAGAAAGCCAATTAAAAATTGTTTAAAATAAATGCCAGAGGAAAGAAAGAGGGAAGAGAAAACTTTTTATATTAAAATAATGCTAAAGGAACCACTTTTGGTTCCCTAGATGTAGGGAACCAAAAGTAGTTCCCTTTGTGTATTTATAGTTTAGGGAACATTTAAGGAAGCTGCTGTAGAGACTTTTTTGTGTTTTTTTAACAGTTTTCCCTACACTAGGGAAGAGAATGGGATTTAAAGGAAGTTGTTGCTAGTGCTCTTAAAAGTAAACATATTTTGGGTCTTGTTGCTAGTACTAGGATTTATTTTAAGAGAATGGGATTTTTTAAAAGTAAAAATCTAAGGAAAACTGTTGCTAGTACTATAACATATTTGGGGTCCTCAAAACTCAATGTTTAAGTTATTAAGTTAGTAAAATAAGAGTTAATGATTATTAAGAATATTAAAGAAAACATGTGTCTCTCTCATGTTAGATAACATTTGGCATTTATTAGTTATTTTTGTTTAAATTTTTTGCAATGTCTTTCCTCTCCGTTAGGATTTAACGATAAATCATACTGGATGAGTGTTAAATTACCTAAATGCCCTTGAATTTTTATTTTTTCTATTTTTAACTTTTTTTTAAAAAAAAAAAGTGACTCATGGGTCAGTCGTGACCCACAGGGTCACATTGTGACATGTGGGTCAGCCATTACCTGCAGTTAGGTCATGTCACAATCAGACCCACAGCGAGGTCTGATGGTGACCCAATGACCCAAACTTGTTTGGGTCAAAAAATATTTTTTTAATTTTTTATTCGAAATTAAGGGTAAATTTGTATTTTTTTTTTAAAAAAAAATAAATTAGAGGCATAAATATCATTTTACTCATTTTGCCGTCTGATTTAACAGAATTGCCTAACGGAAGGGGAACATTGTAAAAAATTTAAACTTGGATATACTAAATTGAGAGATTTAAACTTTAAAAAGAACATTGCAAAAATCGTGACATTTCAGGGGGTGTAAGTAAAGTTATCCATTTTTGTTTTGTTTAAATAGTAATAAGAATGACTGATGTGATATAAAGTTGAAAGTTTTAAATTTTTTATGAAAAAAAATTGAAGAAAGTTGTTAGAGAAAGTCCATGTATCCCTTAAACTAATACCTAATTGATAATGCCCTTTCAAACTATAAAAAAATTGTCAATGTCCCCACTAACAACGAAAATACCCTTAATAAAAAAAAAAAAAAATCTAAAATTCTAATAAAAACTAAAAAAAAAAAAAAAATCATATTTAATCCCTAAATTTTCATACGATTTGAATTTAGTCATTATGTTTTCAATTTTAAGAATAAAGTCCTTAAGTTTTATTCAAATTTTAAATTGATCCATCTATCACTTTACGGCCAAAGTTAATGATTTTCTATTTGTCACATATGTCTTATTTGACACGTCAAGGTCTATCTCAATATCAAAGTTAATGATTTTTTTTCCTCTAATGTTATAAATCTAGAAGATTAAGATGACAAAGAAGATTGTTTTGCTTTAGGAATTGGGTCTTTTATGTTTTTTTTTTTTAAATTATTTTATTTTATGGATGATGTGGGGCTTAATGATATGACATTGATATTATGTGTTGATATGAACGCTAGCGTGTCAATTGAGACACACCTGACATATGACAAATCATTCATTTTGACGATAAAATGACTTATTTAAAATTTAAGCAAAACTTAAGGACCATATTCTTAAAATTAAAACCCAAAAACTAAGTTCAAATCAGATAAAAACCTAGAGATTAAATATGATTTTTAAATAAATAAATAAAACTTAAAATTTTAAATTTAAGGAAAATAACATGAGAATATTATAGAGATATTTTGGGATCCTATCAGTTAGGCAGAGAATATTGGACACCAAGTCCCAAGTGTAGGACTGTAACAATTTATTCCATACAGCATATGGGAATTTATTTCAACATTATTGGGAATTTGAGGAATCATCAACTGGATTCCAGTATCTGTTGAAAAACCACAAAGCATCTGCTTCCACTGCATATCCATCTTGATTACGGTGCCAACCGTAGTAAGCATGGGTCCGGTTCTTGATATCAAAGACGGCATGACCAAAACTGGCCTCACGATAAGCCGAGTACGCCGGCTGCGGTTCTGTCATGCTGCACCAGATAACGAGGCATTTACATAAACCATGTTAACAAACAGGAAACCTCTATATATATATCAGTCAAGTCAACTCTATTGCTCCGTAATTTATCGATCTTACTTGGTTGCTAAGCCTTCAAGATTCCCTCCATCGCCAATGGTTATGTATACAGGTGCTGATTGATCCTTTACAGGAGTACAGATACCATTTACTACATTGTATGCAATGTTGGATACTCGTTCCTGTGATATATATATTTTGTTGTCAATCACATAAGAAGAAATGGAAATCTTAGCCACAAGGAATGTCCACATGTATACAACTTTTCTTTTTTCCTTTTTTTAATGAGCTACCCATCAAGGGAAGGTCCTTTTGGGACCAATCCATGTTGGGTAAACCTCAAATACATGATCATGCCGGTAAGAACTATGCATCAGGTAATTAAAGAGAGTCATACAGTCGACCTTGTGTATTACACCAAACGAACGACCATTCGAGCTAACCTCTGCGGGCCACATATATACACATTTTGAAATCAAATAATCTAGATTTGTGTCTGTTATGTGGACACACGTCTGTCTATTTGTAGCGCATCATTATGAAAAAGTTAAAAAAAAATAATTTTTTTTTTTAAAAAGGCTTGCAGCATTTATGCATATTTTGTTTCTCTCCTCCAAACGATTTCCAGAACTGCAACCCAATTCTCTGTACCCTGAGAATTAGGGTTTAGCAATCCAGCTAAAATTTAAAATGTTTGTCATACACACAGATTTCAGGAAACAAGGAAATTAATTAGAGACAGCTACTAGTACTAACAGACAATACCACAATCAAACCATCTCATACTTCAATAACTAATAATATGGAAGGTAAAGAGTACTTACAGATCGTTCATAGGCGTGAACATGACCAGCAAATACCACATCAACTTTGTACAGCACAAACCATGGCTCAAACATTACTCTCATGCTTTCCCCCTCCAAAAAATGATAGTTGTAGCTATTATACCAAGGGGAATGCATAAGAACGATCAACCAAGGTGTCTCAGTCCTGTTAACTTTTGGTAATTCTGCTTCGAGCCATTTGTATTGAGGGGTATATTTACCTGAAAAAGAAAAGGTAATAATAAGTACATTTTTCTTTTTCCTTTTTCTTTTGCTTGGCGAAATCCCTAATTTAATAGGGTCTAAGGATTAGTTCAGTTGAGCTTAGTTGGGTTTCGCAAATTATATGTAAATAATTGCCATCATCAAAGCACTGAAACTAGCAAAACACAATACTATAGTGGCAACCTCTTCATCTGATTTAACCACTTAAATTGATGCCAAAGAAAGATGTGTAATGTTCACAGTATTGAATACGATGTCATTAATGGAAATCAAGATATCGCCTTATGACATACAGAATAAATGCCATGAAAAGCAGACTTGGCTCATTGTGTCAACTCCATGGGCATTCCTCAAACCTCAACTCTTTCTCTCTCCCCCCACCCCAAAAAGGAAGTGTAAGATTTGGATACCTCTCCCTATTTTGAGAAACTAAAAGAAACAATAATTATTCTAACAGGTTTAAATAGTATAAGATGGCAAGCAAGGTGGGATCAAAGAACAGGATTGGTACCCACCCAAAGAAGAACAGGAGTGGCATTTAGCCATTTACCAAAAGCAGGGATTATCCAAACCAGTATGCATTATGAACTCTTGTTGTTATCATCATGCCACATTTATGAAATAGACATCAAGACCACTAAAGAAATAAAAGGACTCAAGTAGCTAGTTTGGACATATGTCTGTGTACATGACGCTCATGCATACCAACATAACATGCAAAGACAAATACAGGCTTACCATATGCTGAGTACGAAGCCAAAACTATGATGTAAGCTGAAGCTCTCTTGATTGAATACCAAAAGGGAGCAGTACTGTTTGAAGCTTTATAAGGTACATGATAACGATGGGTATACGGCTTAAAAGGTTTATTTTCCCCCTGCAACCCAAAGACCAATCCACTTTTAGAAACTTGGAAAGTTATAGAGGGTCAAAATCATATCAAAGAAGAGTGGAACTGTAAAAAGAAGAAACAATAACAGCAACATGGTTGAACTACATATTACTTTTGGCTTTTCCATGATGTATACCTCTTATGCTCTCTTGAATTTCGGATGATGAGAAACATTCTTATATGCAAGACTTGTAATAAAATATAGCTACCAAAAGTATTATCTTGTCAAGTATTTTGGCACGGTAGCCTGTTAGGGCATTGAGAACCAGCCTTTAGATACGGATTGAGATCCATAACAATTACTATATTTAGCAATATGTGCAGGTAATTGTTGTGGATCCCAATCCCTTCAGATACATAATATAAAGGAGCTAAATTTTATCTTGATAGGAAACAGAAAGATTACTATATTTTAAAACTGCAAGATCTAAACAAATAAAGTAGTCTAACACGTGTAACCAGAAGTTACTACTGAGAATTGCAGAACACTCTTATGCTTGACAATAGACATTTTTCTACTAAACAATGAAATATCCATTAGATTCTTACAATCTCGGGGGCAAAATCAATCTCATGATTCCCTGCTGTCCATATCCATGGTTGATAAGCGACGCTTCTCTCAACGAACCTTCCCCATGTATCCCATCTAACATTGTCATGATTTGGATAGTTATCTGCATAAGAGAGGTCCCCAACGAAGAGCACTGCTTTCCCTTTATGTGGATTTAACTCATAATGAGTAAGTGTCTTATTTGAATCAAAACTCTGACCAAGATCCCCTATAAAGAGTACCAGTTAGTTTAAAATGTATAAACATGTTAAAAATATCTAAATACAGACCTAATACGAACACATATGCAGAAGTGCTAAAATGAAACAACAATCAGCCTAAACTGAAAAAAGTAAATAAAAACAAATGATAATCATCTGCTAAAAAACCAGCTCATTTAGATCTCATTTTTTCCTCAATCATTTACTGCTTTGTTACCACGTGATATCTATGCTAGTTGCAGCTCATTGGATAGGCTAGTCTTATTCCTGCCCAATTGCCACTAGGCCTTGAGGAGGCCTGATGGAAATAGGGCCTGCAACCCCCTAATAAACGAGAAACATGGACATGCTTGAACCACAATACCAAGAGGCTTTGGTAAACTCCTTTTTTAAGATTTGATAAGGAATACCCACAAATTTCAACAAGGAATACTTACCTATGAGACCAAATGTATAAGGCACATCAGGGCCAACTTCAGGGGGAGTCATAAACCAGAACTGCCGTGGACTGTGCCCAATCCCAACCTCATAGTAATATTTTGTGTTGAACTGTCCAAATAGAAATTAAGCAAAATATATAAAAGCAGTTTACAAATTCATAGATACAGAAGATACATGATACATAATTACATATATATACACATATATAACCATTTCAAGTAGCGCCTTGAATTCCCCACTTGTTTCACATAGAAGCAGAACAAGAACAAAACAAAAACAGGGGAATTATGTCGGAGCAATCTAGTGAAACAATTGTATGAAAAATTTCACTCACCTTCAACTTTCTGATGGTTGTGTGATGAATGAAACCAGAAGTGTAATTGTAGAACTTATAGGTAACAACTTTGCCTTCGGCCTGTTTCTTTTCCTTGCTATTTTCACTCCAATAAATCACAGTACTCGAACCCGGTTCATCCACAGTCACCCATGAAACTATCACAGCCTTCCCCACAAGGTCTCCTTGTGTTATATGAACCTTAATACATAACACCCACGTATGACGTATCAATCAGCGAAATAGAAACGCAAAAACAAAAAATTTCAAACCTTACCCAATTGCCCATCTTCCAATATAACACAATCAAAATATTAAAAAAAGAAAACCCCACGAATAGAAATCTATAACCAATAATTTGATGAGCAAGAAAATAAAAGATAGATCACAAGGGGGAGATAAGTACTTGTTGAGGTGCATTATATCCAGGAGGTATTTGAAAGACATCACTATCAAGCGGCATATCTATAGTCTTCTCAACTTTCCTCACAAAAGTGCTTGTCTTCCCTCCATTACACACCACCACCACATTCAAAACCAAAATCACTGCCACCAAAGAAGAACAAGAAGAAAATGAACCCAGCAGACCCAGCAGACCCATCTTCATCTTGTCCTGGACACCCCTTTCAGCTTAAGAGCCAAGACCCTCTACTTCTTCATTTATAAAGTGACTAAATTAATTTGTGGTTTATCAGGAAAATGCGGGGAATATTCAGAGCTCCATACGAATATGCAAATTTAGATGTCAACGAATTGAATGCAGAAAGGCTGGATTTTCCCAACCCCCAGTTGTCCAAGAAAAAAAAAAAAAAAAAAAAAAAACTATATTTTGTTTTTGGGAAAAACAATGACCATTCCGTATAAGTTGACCTAGGACTTTGGAGTCACGAGATGTTATGCGTTTAATCTGGACTGTGTGCAGAGTTTGACAACGACGACGAAAAGCTTAGATTACAAAGAACCACAGCAAGCAAAACTACAGGAAAGGAAAGGAAAACAACCACTAGCTAAAATGGAGGCCAGAGCCTCTTTTGTTTTCAAAACAGCACAACCGTTTTTATCATATAACCATGGGTAATTTTAGGGGCTGTATTTTTTTATCTTCTTTTTATCGGAGTAATTTTAGGGACTATATATTTTTATCTTCTTTTTTTATCTACTAAGAAATTTATAAACTTTTAAAATTATTATTAAATTTTAAATAATTTTTATTAAATTTTTATACGATAATATTTTTAAAATTCACTTTAACTTCTAAAAAATAAAAAGATAATTCTTAACACCACTCATAACCATGCTTTTGTCAATCAATTCACCCTTATATATATATATATATATATATATATACTATATATATATATCATCTTAGATGTAATATAATTTTTTAAATTATTATTGTATTAAATTTAAATAGTAATTAATTTCAAATTTAATAGTAATTTAAAAATTATACCATATCTAAAAGAATAAAAATAATGATAAATGAACTCACAAATTAAGAAAATTACAAACAAGAAGGATGGGAGAAGAACCATGCGATGCAATGAATCATTTTTCTAAAGGTAAATAAATTGGAAATGAAAGTGAAAAAAAATTATCAGTGCACAATCATACATTTAATTAGATTTTGTCTAGATCTATTCACAAATAAATGGAGCTTCCAAGATGAGGGAATACGAGAATTGAACATTCCGATTGATTTATGACCTAAATTATATTGGCAATTTTCAGAATTAATACATTTTGTGATGCCATCATTATTGCCTTTTCAATAGATCCATGGCTCTACTTATGGCTGATTTGTACAAGTTTAAATTGAGAGTAGGTCAGCTCCGAATCATTAAACTCCTTTGTTTGTTAATGCTTGTCAGATGGTGTTTTGTATTTTTTGTTTGAAATTTAATGTGATATAAATGTAAAAATATTTTTAACTGTTTTGTATTTTTAAGTTGTTTATTAGTATTTTTGTTTTGAAAAAAAAAAAAAAGTGTTAAAAAAATCCATTTATATCTTTATAGATTTAACTTCCATCAAGTTTCAATTGAAATTAAATCTGTTGTAAGATTAGAAGTAGGGGGAGGCTGAGGCCTCAATTTAAGCCTTCCGTTTTTCTTGCACATCTATATTTATGAAAAGTCATTTAAAAAAAAAAAAAAGAAGATGGACCATTTCTTTTTATGACCTTTTTATTGTGGTGGGGAAAAGTCAAGAAATGCAAGTATGGCCGTATGTATCCTGTCAAGTCAACACGGGGTGATCCGTTTGACTCATTTAATTAATTAAATTTTTTTTTTTTTAAAGAAAAAGAGTAAAATATAAAAAGTTAGTTAATCGGGTCGAGGTTGGGGTTGAGTCAACTCGACTCGACACACTAGATGGGTTGTTAGGTCATGTCGTGTTACCCATTAAAAATTATAGGTCATGTACGGGTGACCCGCTTATTAATTGTGTCGGTTTTGAGTTGACCTAAACCTGACCCGTAACCCGTTTTGTCACCCCTAATATCAATAATAGGCCATAGGTGTCCTTTCGTAATTGCTAAAACTATTTATAATTAAGTATTCCCCAATTATATGTATTGCAAAAAAAAAAAAAAGACTATAGAATAATATCCTTATTGATGTATTGATGTTGTTGGATTAAGCTATAGCTTATTAGAATTTAAGGGTGTGCTTGCAATTTTTACTGTCTAGACCTCTAATGTCCAGTTCTCAACGACTATGTATTATTACGATTATGCTCAGAGAAAATAATTACTGTTGGTCTCTCATGTCAGCATTTTTGCTTAAGAGAAAAAAATTAAAAAAAGAATACCTACTACTAGACTTCATCATATGTAGGGCTATAGTCTATTGGAGTATCGTATTTTTAGACTCGGCTCGGTCATATCAAATATGCATTCAAATTCGGCTTAAAAAAAAATCCCTACTACTAGACTTCATCATGTGTAGGTTTCCTCAAATTGAATACTCGATCAACTCAAATTCGATAGGTTTCCTCAACCCAAAAAATAAAAGAATCTATCAACATTTAAGGCTATCATACTTTTCCTCCTCTCATGCTAATTTGGCTGCAATCTATATAGCTGCTTGAGCTTGGTCCACCTATCAACCAAGTGCTGTACGTCTTGTTTTTATCGACATACTTTTCCTCGCTGACTCGGGTTTGGGAGTTTTGGTCGATACGTTGGATAGGAATGGAGTGAAAAAAAAGGTTCAATTTTCAAAAGAAGGGAAAAAGAAATCTACTCAGATTTCAATCCCCACATCATCCTTCAATCATGTCACTTTATCTCTTAGGACTTAAATCAACTTTTCATTTGTTTAACATTCAATAATAATAATAATAATAATAATAATAATAATAATAATAATAACAATAACGACCTAAAACTCTTTATAATTTATTAGCAAGGGTAAGTATGTGATTAGAGTCGTAGTTGATACAATTCTAATCATATATGTTTCAACAAGTTATATGTCTAAAATTATTCTTAAAACACATACACACACTTCATCTAATTATAAAAAATTATCTCTACCATTCTTAAGGGAGGTGTGGTATTTCCATTTTTAGTATTTATTATTTTGGGAGAAATGGTCGTTTCCTAATTTTCTACAAGTTTCTTATTTGAAGAACAGAGTTTTCTTTCATATTATATTGGAGGATTTTTTTTTTTTTGAATTAAGTCTACTAAATTAACATTTGTCTTTAAAATATGTAATTTTCATAAATTTTTTTGAATAGGATTAATCAAACAAAATGCATATAAAATTATGTATTTTAAGGACACAGGTTAATTTAATAAACTAAATTAAAATAATTTTTTAGTACCTACTTAAGGGTCTGTTTGATTTTGTGGTTTCAAAATGTACTATTTAAAAATAATAATTTCAAAACATACAATTTGAAAATGTAATTTTTAAAAACTCAATTAAGTATTTAATAAAATTGCAGGTTAACCATTAAAATAGTAGTTAACCTTTTAAACCATGCATTTTTCAAAACTCACCCTTTACCTATGATTCAAAAGCAAATTGTTGTACGTTTTTAAATTGCCACTTTTTAAAAATGCACTTTCAAACGAAACTTTTTTTGTTTGTTTTTATTTAAAAATACACTTTTAACCTATAAAATCGTATGGCTAAACAAACTTTACGATAAAAAAAATAAAAAATAAAAATTTGAGTGATAAATTTTCTTATGGGAATTGGTATATATCTTTTCTTTATCCTTTTTTTATTCTTAGACTTTTTAAAATTACTATTATATATATATATATATATGAAAGGAATCATTTCTCATTTTTCCTCCCCATAATATAAAGCTCGTGGTAGCTAAAGCAAGATGGAGGGTGGGGAAATAATTGATGTGAAAGAGGGAGGACGACAAGGGACCAAAAAAAAGATTCCATTGACTGCCTAAATTCCTAACAAAACGGCTGGACCAAGGGCCACTAGGCTCTCCATAATGAGGATTTGTATTGTGCCCATTGCAAATGGCCAGAACTCCCCCATTCCCACCCCACCAATAGACTACAAGATTGCGTGCATTGCATGTAATCATTTTGGCTTTTGATTAGGGTAGTGGCAGAACAAGTTATTATTTTTTTTATTGAGTGCCAATATAAATATTACAGTTTTTACTATAACTTATAAATGGACATGACGTTTCATAATTAATACAACGAATAAATAAAACATTTGACTTATTAAGTTATTTAGATAATGATTATTAGTTTAAATTTTTTAGAATTCTGTCAACATTATCTAAAATTCAGACAGAAAAAGAGATAAGTGAAGGAGAGTGTTTAGCAAACGTTTATCTGGTTTTTTTACTATGTACTGTACTGATGGTGTACAGTAAAAAAACCAGAAAAGAGTACCAGGCAAGAAGGTAGGGGTATTTTTGACAAAAAAAAAAATTCAACTTTCAAGATTTTTCAAAATAGCCACCATTTTTAGGTCTTATTATTGTGCACCGTCAATACGGTGCACAGTTAAAAAAAAAAAAACAAAAAGGTTTGCCAAACACCCTCCTTAGGCCTCGAGGTGCCTAGCTTAAGGTAAAAAGCCTACCTGTACAGGCACCTTAGAGTTCCCTCTCATTTTCTGTTCAAATTTATTAAAGTTCAGACAAAATTTCAAGAAATTGAAATCCCCATGGCCAAGTTTACAAACCAAAATGTCTGCTTAAAGTGCACACTTCCAAGCTGATAGTAATATATGGTATCCAACCGTTCAAACATTGTTAGAACGAGAAAAAAAAAATGGAAGGATCTGATCTTCTGAAATTCGGAAGAGGGTACTCAGGACGGATAGGTCCCAAATCCCATAATGCCCAAATCATATCACAGTTATCTCATTTGAACAAGACCTGTGTAGGCCCATCATCGGCCAGGTGGCTATTTCAACCAAATTGGTTTCTAGGAGACCTCATTATGCACCCAAATGAAAGTGGTTGAATTGAGGCCCAAAATATGAACCTAAAGTATGTTTTTGAGACCCAATTACTTCAATTGCCTATTAAAAATACTTCAATTTTGGCGGGCCATCTCCTATCTGGAGTCCTCTGCTTGTTTGGTTGCAATGAAAAAAACATATTATTCACGATGGCCCTTTTCTTGGTCTTGAAATTTTAATCCAAGAAGCTTGTGGACTGGACTTCGGCCCATTTCCAACTATGTACTTTTTCCTCTACCTTGCTTTGGAAGTTAGGCCCCCTTTTGTTTTTTGCTGGCTTTATTATACTTTATCTCTCGGACTCGGACCTCATATACTGTCGATGTTTAATGTAACAAAATTTATCGTCCTTTAGGGGAAAAAAAAAAAAAAGGTGCCCTGTTCATCTCAAATAACAACTAATACGATCCCATTCTAAATCATGGTAAATGTCCACTTAATTAATTAAGATGAAGGGTTCATATTGAATAAAACTTGAAAAATAGATTAATTAAGAACCAATTTGATGACATTAAAACTTGATACCTTGACCTTAACCAAATTCGTTAATTAAATACTTGTATTTCTCATGATCACATCCTACACGTATCTTAACGATTAATAAGATGTAAAGTATAGGTAAAAAATTGCACAGTTGTTTTTTTTTTTTTGAGCTCTTCACGAATTGATTCCAAGCCTAGGTGTTTATGGATAGGATTGGGCGTAATTAGTTGCCTATATTGCATATGGATGAAGTTCGGGTGTAATTAATTATTTGTATTGCATGCAAATAAGACATGTAAGTGCTCGAGCTTTTGCTACGATAAGTAGGTAAGCAGTTTTTACGATTTAAATTTAAGACTGATAATTTTTTATACGATCTGTAAATATGATACGAATAAAAAAAATAAAAATAATAGATTAAAGTTGATGGTTTAATTTGTTTAATTAAATAGATCAAATTAATATTAACTTATATATTCTTATATTTACGTTTTGATACGATTTAAAATTTAATACAAATTAAAAAATTCAACATATTTAATTAAGGACACAAATTTCCTCCAACCCGGGTTGGAGGAAATTTGCTCAAACCCCCTCAAAAAAATGACAAAAATTATGAAAAAAAATTTTTAAAAAGTATATTCACTCACTTATAAAAATACAAGAAAAAGCAAAGCAAAAAAAAAAAATTTAAAAAATCATATATACAGCGAATTTTAACCCACTTAAAACAAAGAAAAAAAATTGTTGCTTTGTTTTTGTTTTTGTAATATTGCTGTAATATTGATTTTTTTTTTTTGTTGCTTTGTTTTTTCTTGTATTTTTATTAGTGGGTGAAATACTTTTTTTCAATTTTTTTTTTCATAATTTTTCATTTCTTTAAGGAGTTGAAGTAAATTTTCTCTAACCCAAATTAAAAAAAATTTGTATCCTTTAATTAAATAGATCGAATTATTAACTCGATCACAAATTGCCATTCTATTCAAATCATGTGTTTACTATATTTGTTGAAACCTCAAAAACTGTTAGAACAGAGCATCACCGCAAGGAAATAAAATCTGTCAAACAAAACTTGTTCCTAAAATACAACCCAACTACCATTCCACCTCAGAGACCACCGCAAAATCGTCACAGACCGTGTCCTCTTCTTATGACCTATCCAAAACAACCAAAATTACAAATAGATTAAAAGATAAAAAAAGACAAAAAAAGAAAAAAAAAAGGGGCAACTACCATTCAATACTCAACACTCCATCCCCACAACGTGTCCTCTTCCCATTGGCGACGATCATCCTTGCCTACTCGTTAAGCAAACCATGTTCAGCGTCAAACGCCACCGAGGTTGTGTCCTCTACGACGCAATCAATAAATTAATGAGATCACATCCGTCGATCAAGTTGGCCCCTGTTTTGAACGGTTCCGATGTATTCGCTTGCTTTATAAAATAACAAGGCCAGAGTCCAAACTTCCCAATAGCTAACCCCCTATTCTTCTGTCTCTGGAGCCAATGGATTCTCGTTTCTCCCTCTTCTCTCTCCTCTTCCTATTCGTCGTCGTCGCAGCCGCTGCGACGACGTCGTCGGAGTCGGATTCTGACTCTTTGATCCGACAGGTCGTGGATGGCGCGGATGGCCTGTTGGGCGCGGAGCATCGGCACTTTGAGCTGTTCAAGCGGAGGTACGGCAAGTCGTACGGGTCGCAGGAGGAGCACGACCTCAGGTTCCATGTGTTCAGGGCGAACCTGCGGCGAGCACGGAGGCACCAGAAGATGGACCCTTCGGCGACCCACGGCGTGACCCAGTTCTCGGACCTAACCCCATCGGAATTCCGGAGGACATTCCTGGGGCTCAGGAGCCGCCTCCGGCTGCCATCGGATGCCAACACAGCCCCGATCTTGCCGACCGAAGATCTTCCGGCCGATTTTGATTGGAGAGATAAAGGAGCTGTTACCGCCGTCAAAAATCAGGTAATTTAAACTACTTTTGGTGTGGAAATGTTTGGATTTGACTTTTTCTTCTTTTTTAAATTTATATTGGAAATGGGTTTTAGTGTCTGATTTATGGGGTATTATGTGTATTAACGTTGATTGTGAATGAATTAATGGTTGTTTTATTTTTTATTTATTTATGTGTTTCTGTTATTGTTTTGAATAGGGTTCGTGCGGATCATGTTGGAGTTTCAGTACCACTGGGGCCTTGGAAGGTGCTAACTTCCTTGCCACCGGGAAGCTTGAAAGTCTTAGCGAGCAACAGCTTGTGGACTGTGATCATGAGGTTTGATTCTTTTGCTCTCTCTGTTTCTGCAATATGCTTAATGTATAAGTTGATGTTGGTTGATTTGTGTTCATTTCTCGAACCCACATAAATGTGCATTTGGGTGTTTTAGGTGTGAATATCTTACTGCTATGTAATTGACATGTGGTTTCATTTGCATTTTTTTTTTTATAGAATTGATTTATAAGGTGTGGTGTCTTTCATAATATGAGCATGTGTTGATTAGGCTTTTGTAAAGATCTTGGTGTCACTCTCGTTTCTGAAATTGTGAGAAAAATTTGACATGGAAAGTAGTTCATTTGCATTACTGAATTTACTTTTATCTGAACTGGTTTTATGGTATTGATTTAGTAAATTGCAGTCAAGTGGATATTAATTTGGAAACTTTCATGTTACTATAGGTGTCATCTTGATTAAATTTAACCAGTAATGTCCACCAAGGATGGAAGGTTGCTTCTATATTTGGTCATACTGCTGTTGATATTGATATTTATGTATAATTATTATGATGGTACCTTCCTACTTGTCTTGCACAGTATGTTTCTTGTAAAACTTGTGTACAATTTTTCATCGTTGGAAATAAATACATGGTTAATCGAACAAGTTATACAAGAACTTAAGTTTGATATATTACACTTATCATCCTACACAATCTCTGTGGATATTTATCCTTGTGTGTACATATTTCTGTGGATGGTTCAATAGAACTAGGCACTGAGAATGAAATGATTGACAGCTAAAATATTCCCTTAACTTAATGATTCTTTTGCTTTGTCTTATGATGTCCTATGTGCAGTATTGTCGGTAAAATGGTACATTTCATTAACATTCTACTCTCATCCCCTTCGGTTTCTATCTCATGTTCAAACTTGTGCTGGGAATGTTATATGTCAACTCGTCTGCTCTTTCCCTCTCATTTTCTGAATTAAGTTTGTATTTTTCTGCAGTGTGATCCTGAAGAGCAAGGATCATGTGACTCTGGGTGCAGTGGTGGGTTGATGAATAGTGCCTTTGAATACACACTTAAAGCTGGTGGACTGATGAGAGAGGAGGACTATCCTTACACTGGTACTGATCGTTCAACCTGCAAATTTGATAAATCCAAGATTGCAGCATCAGTATCCAACTTCAGTGTCATCTCCCTTGATGAAGATCAAATTGCTGCTAATCTTGTGAAAAATGGCCCTCTTGCAGGTGAGTGACTTTTGTTGTTATAATTCTTTTGGTGTTTAGACACTCGTTATTTTTATTATGAGCACACATCCTACTGATATCATTTACGGCAATTGACTCTAACTATTGATTCTTGATTTGGTTAAATGCAGTGGCTATCAATGCGGTGTTCATGCAGACATATGTAGGCGGAGTTTCATGCCCATACATATGCTCAAGGCGGCTGGATCATGGAGTGTTGTTGGTGGGCTTTGGCTCAGCTGGCTATTCTCCCGTCCGAATGAAGGAGAAGCCATATTGGATCATCAAGAACTCATGGGGTGAAAACTGGGGAGAGAAGGGGTTCTACAAAATCTGTAGGGGCCGCAATATCTGTGGAGTGGACTCCATGGTCTCGACCGTTGCTGCTGTGCAGACCACCTCACAGTAGGGCATGAATTCTAGTGATGTTCCACAATGTCTGTATATATAAGGGATGACATTTATGTTGCAACTTGTAGTCCTTAAATTCTCCCAAAAACATTTGACAGATGTCATTGGGGATCATTAAGACGACTCAAATGTTATAATTTTATGTGTCTAGTACAAGTTCTTCCGTCTTTGTTTCTGCTAAAGTTCGCAGACATCTTCGTATTATGTTTGTATAAGATAAACCTGTTTTATTTCTCAGTAACACTGTAAATGTGCATGTTATCTTGGTACAATATTTTTAGGGAAATGTATGGATTACTATAATTTTTACTACAATTCATACGAACTCACATGACGACTGTTTCATGATAATGAAAAAAATTTGATAGTTGTTTATGCGCTAAGTGTTACACGGATGGTCACATACTTCTATAGTAAACGTTCGAATCATTAGCCATTCAGAATATTTATAAAACCTACTTGAAATTGTATTGCCTTTGTATATTATAATTAAAAGAAACTTGCACCTTGACTCGTGGTCTTGCAGCCTGTGAGGTGAAATCAAACCCAATATTCGCACAGACCGTTGGGCAACTACCTCATTCTCAGATTGTCACTAACTCGTTGTATTGGTACTGGGACTGGTTTTTTATGTCACCTTTCACAACTGTGATCACGTAACAACTAACAACCATCCAATATAAAGTATTTTTTTAGTTTGACTATGCTGCCCTTGCGATTTATCTATGGGTCTTTATGTGCTAATGTTGCACTGCTACGTCAACCAATAAATGCACAACTACTCAACAAAACTACCCCTACATAAAAATGCACGTAAGGCTAGTATTTTTTTCTTAGTTTTTGTACTTGGTCCATATTGAGCGTCCATTTTCCACGAGTACTTGTGATTTTACATCTGATAATAGCGTACAAAAATTAGCTAATAGACAGTTGGGACAACCCCATTTTTCAATTGGCTTGAAGGGCAATTTCATTTATTTGCTCTCCTAACGGAAAGAGTCCATCCTCTAAATCAAGCAGTGAGGAACAGAAATCCAAGGTAGTCTTCCTTGACATTCTATACCTCCGCTTGTGGTTTTATTTGGGCTTGTGTATTCAAGAGCTGCTTTAAAAGCTTTGGCACAGGTAGTATTATTGACATTGTCACGTCAACAGAAAGAGCCGATAATAGGATAAAAGTGTAATTTTTAACATTTCATTCTTCTTTACATGTACATCCATCGCTTGCTTTTGTTGCCCGAGTCCAAGAAAAAAGTTCAGCTGACAAGACCATGAATTAACAGGGACCTCGTAAAACTGTCCAAAGTAATTGTGATTTCACAGTAAACCACATTAATGCAACACCTTGAATGTCATTTGTTAATCAAAATGAAAAGAAACTAATGACCACCTTGTTTGACATAATGATACAATGTCAAAATTGTGTGCTCATAATGACAATCTCGTTCACTTAAATCAAAGGTACACCAATCAATTCTATTATAAGTGAACCTTGCCAGAGAGATCGAATGAGGATTCTTGTTATTAGGCTGCAGGGCTTGCCTGCCCCACTCAATGCAAAACCCACTTGTCTGGGGCAGGTGAGCCCCACAACTCCCCTCCAAATAACAAGGAATCTCAATCCAGAAAGATCTCATGGCAGCTGATTAAGCATTAACTTCTCTTTTAAATTCAAGCATACAATTGCATGTAAATCAATCTGAACAGCAACACCATATAGAAGTCCTGTACTTTTTGGATAAATTATAAAATATATAAATAGAAAGCTGTTTAATTATTCTTATTATTACAATGGCCCGCAACTGCTGCAACATACCAATCCACCTCTTCATTTCCAAATCAAAGAATCAACAAAGATCCATACCTATGCACACACAACTCCATCCTTTTTAGCAGTGCCTACAATTTGATTCAGTGCCTCATTCATCTTCACCATCAAGTAATGCAAATGAGAATGGATAGAACTTGTAACCGTCTCCCTCGTAAAACTTGTTTTGGAACTCCACCCAGTGAAGACGCAACGCATGTAGGAAAGCGCTGAGAGTTTCCATCACTAGCAATACGCCAACGGTAGCGCAAACAAAGACGATGATGCCGACTATAAGGATAATTATATTGTTGTACCTGTTACACATACAAAGCATATAATTCCCATTCATTTCCTCTATTATTTACACACTCAGACTGCTAAGTCAGGCCTGATTCCTTTGCAGTCCAACTTGTTCAATGCAGGGAATAATCCACTGAGTGATCAGAACAAAGGAAATGAAATGAGCCATAATAGGGTATACGTGTGATCACCAAAGCTCAGTGGTCTACTCTCTACATTCCAGGAGTTGGAATAAAGAAAATATGAACTCTCAAGACCTATATTTGACTACTTAAGATCAAGCAATCATTATGAAAGGAATTGACATACCCCAAAGCCAGTAGGAGAAGTTTATCATAGAATACACTTGACAACTCCGAGTGCGCAAGACTGTACAAATTGATGAAACAAGACCAAATGCATAATTAGTCTCCACTTACAATTGAAACATGCATCTGTCAATCACATCTGTGTGTGTATGAAATGCATATCATGGAAAAAGTTTCAATTGGCTCTTGGAAATCAAAATTGAAATACGCATGTGCAAACAGGGCTTAATAATTAAATTTCACTCAATTACCACTTTTGTTTTAATAGAAAATTTCGTTGAAAAGCTTGTTCCAATATAAACTTCCATACAGATATATGGAGGAAGCTACTAAATGGGAGGCCCTTTTTTTCTTTTCTTTTTTTTGCTTAATGATAATTTGAAAAGCATAGAGGGTGGACCCTCTTGGTAGCAGTAATGAGGAGATATGGCACACACCAAGACATGCAATGCGTTGCTCCCCACAATTCGATAGTTAGTTAGGGTCCCTCGTGCAAAATTTCTAGCAAAAAATTAAAATTGGTCGCATGCACATGTTGAAGTATGATTTTCTATTTACTTAAACCGAATTTGAACAAGATTCTCCATCAGATTTGACCCGTCATATAAGCTCTTCTTAATCTATTAATTAACAGGGTTCGGAGGTGGATAATGTAAACGAATAGCTATGCGTAAATAGGTCTGTGTTACCTCCTTAGGTTGTCTTCCCCTCTGTATCAAAAGACCATCTGAATCCCTTTTATTCTCTATGGGCAACACACAAGGAAGAACACAGCGGTAAGGAAGCAGGCTAGCTAGATCCAATTAAATGATCAGAGAGCTATTTTCATGAAGAACTGGCCTGACCAAGGCTAGGCTAAGTATTTGATAGAGGCTCCGTATATGTCATTCTATATAAGGAAGAAGCTCGTCCTTGACTTAAATGGATGAAAGAAGAAGTTTAAGGCTTTTGTGGGTCAAGAAGGACCTTTCAAAAGGATGACATATTTTTTAACTAAAATTTGCCTGGTGGATCACCATACTGTTGAAGATACGATGGTATAGTTGCATGTTGTAAACAGGAACCTTAAATTGGTTAAAAAAGGAGAAAGTTCATGACAAGGATGATGATGTCGCTATCATCATAGCCTGACTATATATGTACAAAGCCAAAGACAGATATGCATTTCTGTGGGAGTTGAGATTGATGCAGAAATTCAAGTTTGTAGCAGCAAACCTTAGGGCCCATAGACGAAGGTAAGAAGCCGTATTCGAGACTGATCCGAGCACAAATTCTATAGTATGTATGAGTTGGTGTACAAAAACTTCACTAAACTCGAACTCCTCATGACCATGGGATTCATGATTTGACTCCAGTTGAAAGGTGCCCTCCATGCTCTCAAGCGGTGTGTAGGAGTGGCCTTGGTGCCGCTGAAGTCACAAAACTATCAGAACCAAAGGAAATAAAAAGAAAAATAATGCTACAATAAAAAATTGGGTAAGATAATTGGTAAAAGGACTATGGGGAATCTACAAGCATACATCTTGGTGTTGCTTCTTCAAAAGAAAAGGCTTTGGAAGTAGCATCCAGGGTACAGCAACAAGGGCCAGTAATAATAGCACAAGCTGGTAATGGAACACATTAGAAAATTGTAAGGAACGACCACATGTTATTTTCAAATAACATTATAAATTTTCAAAAATAAAAACTAGAAAGAGAGACAACCTGCACTGTCTTCTGGCCAGCAAAAAGCTGGTTTTCACCAATGTCATCAGTAGGACTGAGGAACATGTATATCATTACATGGTATAGATCAGCTTTTGAACCAGTGCACCACTTCACAAGGATGAGAATGGACAGATAGCCAAACAAACTGTTTAAAAAAATAATCTGGGGAGCAAATTGGAACCTGGAATGACGCAGCTAAATGTAAGTTGAAGTTGACAACAAGTTGACAGATGGGCAATAAAATTAATTCAATAATAAGATATGTGAAAGTAATATGTGACTTCTTTGTTCGTTTTGCCCCTCCTAGTTAGGAGTTCCTTTTGTATACTTTTTGTGTATTTAGGGGCGCCTTACGCTTTTTAATGAGATTAAGTTTTTACTTGTAAAAAAAAAAAAAAGGTAATATGTGATCAACACACAGGACTCCAAGGGATAGCTCAATTGGCTAGAAATCACGCCTTATAAAGCGAAGGTCACTAGTTCAAAACTCTCATTCCCCTCTCCTTAAGGCCAATTACTTATAAAAAAAAGGAAAAAAAATGTGATCTACACACATTAACCACATAAAAATTAACGACTAAGACAGCTCTTGAAAAGCATGAAAATGCTTAAGTACGCAAAAATCCAGATAGCATAATGTTACCAGGTATTCAGGCTATTCCTGAAGAATTTGGCATTGCAATAGCTTAATATGATCCCAAGGTTCATTTGGGCCACCCCAAGAAGGATTGACATTTTCATCTTCAAAGAGTTAAGGAATGGCAGCTCACTGCGGGAACCATGCCATGCAGGATCTACGCCAAATGGATAAGTGGGACGCACCTTAATCAAGCCCACCGTAGTAGCATCTCTGCCAAAAAAAAATAAAATGATATGCTTAAAGAGCTTACAATATATGGTAAAAGGACCCCAAAAGTTTAGCCATTTACCTGCAAGAAAGATCACGGCATGCATATGCAGAGGGAGCAAACAGCTCAAATGGGACCGAGAAGAATTCATTATAGATCAAACCTGTGTAGATTGAGAAGAGTGCCATCATCAAAATACAATAACGACCACCAAACATCATTTCCATAATGTCTCCAAGCTTCTGTAAAATAGAAGAATAGTGATCTAATTAGATTTACCACAAAGAAGTTCAAACTTATCAAAAACAAAACTGCAGACTGGATTTTAAATGTAGAAGCTTGTATCTCAAACAAATATTCAAATGAAAAGATGTCAAGATAATGCTTTTTTTAACAGAGCAAAATAAATCCCTCACCATCTATGGACATCTTCATACATCGTACAGTTGTATATATACTTGACTTTGCAGGGTTTCATTAACAAGACATTTCAATTACATGTTAGTGAGTTGCTACCTTGCTGAGGTATAGTAAACGTTTTTAGCACAGCTCCACAACTAATTAAATACTCGTCCAAATCCAACTAACCCATGCTAAAACTTTGACTGACACACAACCTTATATTCATTCAGCAGGTTCAGAATCCCTATCAATCACTAAAGATCCGCAGCTTGCATGTAGAAGGATATAATAGGCCTACTATCTGTCAAAGAACCTAATACAAGTAAATATGATAAAAATTAAAAGCTAGCAAGCACAACATGAGAAGGATTTCTTCTCAAGAAAACTGGTGTTTCTACATACATGGATATAAAGAGGTTATGGGGCGAGGATGTGGTTGTTGATTACAGCAATATCAGCAAAATCCACCACATAATTAAGACATAAAAGTTCAGCATATTGCCAAAAATTCAGCAAATTGATGATCCCCATGTATTCCCAGGGTAACTGTAATTAACAGATCCAGGGCAAAAAATGATATACAGTGAATGTCACATTGATTGTCGAAAAGGTTTGCATATGTTTCTGGGTGTAAGCATATTAACTAATTAATAACAGAAGGATGGACATAATACAAATATGCAGAAATTAGTACAATAAGGAGAATATACATTTATTAATTGATATAAAAAGGCTACAGAGTAATGCAATAACGAAGGTAGAGATATAAAATGCTGGAATGGCACATTCACATAATATAAGTATGAATCTTATGTTTAAATATTGAAGTTGATTGCAACAAAATTCTAAAGATTACCTGACTAGAATATTTCCTCTCCCTGGCTATTAGAAATAATGTTGCAAGTAATAAGCATATTCCATGCCCCCAATCACCAAACATGACAGCAAAAAGAAATGGGAATGTAATGATAGTGAATACAGTAGGATTCGCTTCTTGATATTTAGCCACCCTGCATTTACATGGAATAACAGATTTTAGCATTATAAATATGTCTCCGACAACAAGATTTTCACTCTCCATATGAAAAATCAAAGGGACCAGAGTGAAATACAAGCACATCTCCTATGTTAATTTTTCCATTTATTCATAAATGGGATTCATTAATTCTACAAATGACCTTCATAAATGGTTACTAGGTTGTCAAAAGAGGAATATAACACAGATTTCTCTTTCCGTATTACTCAGTTCACCTACATTATGGCTATCTTCAGATTTGGTGGACAAAAAATGAGATAGATACAAGTAAATTACATGAAGTGAGTAAGATTTCCCAACATATGACCAAATGACAATCGCTTCTCCAAGGGGAATAGCAAAACGAGTAAGTTTTGAGGAAGTCATTACTAGTTTCAAATACACTCTTCCCCTAGTAGTTTGACCGTAATTTCAAATCGGTCCCTTTATTTCAATTTGATGATGTACTTTTCTCAGTGTGGTGCTGCAATTGGTTTGAATTAGTCTAGTGGATGGAGTTTCAAGATGGCGCACCAACAGGTTTGTGTTAGTTTTAAGTGTATGGAATTTGAACACATGATCACTATATGGAATTTTTTTTGATAAGTAAACACATGATCACTATATGAACTTTGCTCAAGGTTGTTGTCTAAATTTACAAATTCATGCTCTCAAAAGTAGTAATTTGAGACTCAAGTTTCAATTGAAATAAAGGGAATACAAATATACAATAGTGGAAGTTCTAAACAGATGTAGCCAGCCCTTAATAGTTTAGACATGGGTTACTTCATACTACTATGCTCCTAGAGGCATTAATGTGAGCAGGCACTTAGCACACACTCCATATGTCTTTCAATCATCAGCATGTTCAACTATTAATATAGCACAAAGTGAACACAATGTTAAAGAGAAACCCACCCATATGCATCAACTATTTCTTGGAAAGGAGAAGTGAATTTGTTTGTGCGAAAATAGGTAGGTGGTGACTCCTTTGTTGGCAAAACCTGGAAAATTGCTCCAACTTGAGAGTTAGAGTCAAATGCTGCCCTGTGCAATGCATCCTGGATCTGCAAAAGTCAAGTCCAGAATTGTTTTTTGAGTAAGTGAATAAAAGATTCACCTGTATATCATAGCCGAAAAATTTTTATTCATGGTGATCCATGTTAAATCACCATTTATTCCATAAACTTAAGTTGATAGGAAGTGATAAATTTAATCATTCAATTTATATTCTAACACTTCCACTCACGAGTGGGATCAAACTCTCATTTAACAAGTGAGACCCAACACATGAAATATTTAAATGAAATGAGAGGTAATGACGGAGATAGAGTTCGAACTTAAGACCGACCTTCTCTCTGATACCATGTTAAATCACCACTTATCTTATAAATTTAAGATGATAGGAATTGATGAATTTAATAATTTAATTTATATTCTAACAGTTCAAAAGTATACAAAGGAGAAGAATACCTGTTTTGTTGCAAAAACAGGACTCCAACCCTCACCAACAAGACACTTTTTTGTCACATCAAGGCTAAGCATGTTCAGGGTGTGATATACGGATTTCTCCTTTCTCACCTTCACAAGTTAAAGAACATTGTCAAATAACCAAAAAATAGTTCAACACAGCAAAGACAAAATTATTTCATTATCTACATAATCAATTAATTTCACTTAATATAATAAGATTGAAACACACCAAAAGGTCCCACTGCTCAAAGTGATCTCCAATAGTCTGTAACAAACTGCCCCGTTGCAGTAGTCCAACGTCTATAGTAGTCCTGAGCTCTGAGAGTCTTCCTGAAACCTGAACTTAAAATGGTTAGAAATATGAGCTTGTACCAAGGAAGAATGAAAGAGCAAGTTTGAAAGACCCAATATGCTATATGGATAGACAAAAAGGTTTAATTCCATTACTTGAAAAAGCATGTCAAAAGTCAGGACTAGCTCAGAGATGGGAAACAAGAAACAAGAAACCTCTTATGCTAGATAAAATATGCTAATACGATGACCAAAAATAGTTTCCTGATTTATAAGCAAGCTTACTCGTACATGACAATGCTGAGGGAAACATGTCTTTTTTTTAGAACCTTATTTTCAGGATATAAATCCCACTTCATCATCCCTAAGTAACAACCAAGTCCAATCGCCAGTGCCAGTGTACCTGCTATAATGATTAACTATCTACTGTAATGATTACTGCCTATTCAATTTTCTAAACCAAGTCACACTAATAAATTCAAAATCACAACCGGAATTTGTGAAATGGAAATGATACTTGCTTGGCTAGGGCAAAAGTATCTTGGGATTCTGTTTGTGTCCCTAAGAGGGAAACGGGACTAGGATTGAAGAAGTTAGCTGACTGGAATAAAGCCTCTATCTTAAAACACATCTGGAACCTTTTTAACAAAGCAGTGTCTTTTTGCGCTTTTTTTGTGCTTTTAATATATTTTCTCTTACTCATCAAAAAAAAAAAAAACAAAGCAGTGTCTTTGTGGGCATCTTGGGTGAATTTGTATTTGATCAAAGGAGGGTGTTTTTAGCTGCTTAAAATTCCTATTTTTGCTTCCTGGAGCTGGCGGAAAATTCTTAAACCAAGAGATGTAGCTAAAATTTTCGTAAGTATCAGGTGGGGGATGGGAGTGGAATATACTTGTTGGTTGAAGCTTGATGTCCGGATGGTATTTTGGTAGATAAGTATGGTCCTAGAGTTGTTTTTGAAGCTAGGAGCAGAATTGATGCTAGGCTGTCCAGCGTTATTCGAGGGAGAGATTGGCACTGGTTTCCTGCTTGGTCTGATAATTTGGTTAATATTCAAAGTCAGCTTCCTCTTGTGACTTTGGGGGGACAAAGATACTCCTATGTGGCTGCCTAGGTCTAAGATCTATACTAGCAGAGACACTTGGGAAGCCATCCAGGTTAAGCATCCTAGGATTGGGTGGAGTAAACTAATTTGGTTTTCTTTTACCATTCCTAAGCATGCTTTCTTCTTATGGCTCACTGTCAAAGCTTGTCTCACAACTGGGTATAGACATTTGAAATGGGGTGCAAGTGGTGATGCTAAATGTTTGTTTGGTAGAAACTATATTGAAACTAGGGACCACTTATTTTTTGAGTGTGGTCTTAGTAAGAGATTGTGGAAGGCAGTCATGTATTTGTGTCTACAGCTGGGTATGCCAATGGAGTGGAAGCAATTGTTCATAAATCTTTAAGGGATTGGAAGGGGAAAACACTTCAAGCTACAATCTGCAAATTATCCTGGGGGTCTAATGTATATAATCTCTGGAAATTTAGGAATGATATCAAATTTGGGAATTTGTTGTTCTCTGAAGAAAAACTTCTACAGAAGATTTGTTGGGAAGTAAGGAATCAGATTGTGAGTAAAGGGCAATTTAAAGCAAGTGCTGTCAATATTGCATTATGCTCTAACTGGGGTCTCTCTCAGAAAATTGAGTTGATCCTGCTGTGTGTCTGGTGGGTTGCTATTTGTTTGGCTGATGGGAGCTCTCTCGTTCTGTTCAGTTCCTTCAAGGCTGTGTTTCTTGGTTTCTAGTGGAAGTTGGGTCTGATTGCTGTTTGGTGCTCTTCTGGAGTTTCTTTTGCAGCGATTGCTTGACATTTGTTTATTGTTCTTGTTTTTGTTCTTTGTTGTTGTGGCCATTCCCATAAGATTTGGATTGGCTTTGTTAGTATGTACAGGGGTCGGTGTTGTAGGTTGCTTTGTGGCAACTAGAGTTCCAGTAGTTTTGTTACCGGAGGGACTTTTTATTCTTTTGTGTGGTTATAATTATTTTCATTAAT
>FXXK01001131.1:70543-131088 GCA_900184695.1 Betula pendula | reverse complement strand
CGAAAAAAAAAAAAAAATTAAAATCACTATTTTCTGTTTACCAATTTTATCCTTTCTTATTTAAAAACTGAAATTAACTTTCTTATTCCAAACACTTAGACTAAAGTAGAAAGGCTTTGGCAGTGAAAATAATGACAGGCCAACACAGCAAAAAAGGTAGAAATTCATCTATACAAATTATCTGGTCAACCTCCAGAGCTTAACCATCTTAGATTATGGCAGGGAAGAAACCATATCCTACTTTACTATCTGGTTACTGGTATATTTGAAATCAGACTAAGAGAATAATTTCATTTATGCCAAGTACTTCTAGGTAAAATCTAAGAGCTTGTATCTGTCTGCAACTCAGAAGGTCCTGAAACAACCACAATTTCAAGCTGGGTACTTCAATCCATACTGTTACATAGTTGATCACCATTAGGGTAACTTCTAACCCAAATACACTCAAACTGTAACATGTCAGCAAAGAATTTTGTTAATTAGATTCATTTAGATGATCAGTGCAGCTTGAGTTCAGAGTTCATCAGGCAGTGTCGGATTGACAAAAATTACATCGAAGACTGAAATTATTATTCATCAGAAATGAAGGACTATTATATTTCAGACATTGATATCAATCTCAAATCCCAACTTGATTTACTTTCCATGCATGAACATAAGACAAAAAAAAAAAAAAATCATATCAAAGATAATCAATAGAAAACATGAAGTAATTGGCTGGAGAAGCAAAAACAAGACACCCAAGGCTGCCCCCCCCTCCAAATTTTTTTTAAAAAAAAAAAAATCCAAAAAAGAAAAAGAAAATCCATATGTGCCCAAGGTTGGGAAAAAATGACACGAAAGAAAAGATGTATTAGAGGGGTAGCAATCTCCCACATTATGACGCCAAATAATCCAAGCAAAAATAACACATACCTCAGTGATCATTTGTGCTTGTTTGCCCAACTCCTCATTAAAAGGATAACGATTTGCACCAAAAGCCTCACATATTTTAAGAATTTTGTTCTTTGCTCTTTCTCCGGAGTAGAAAACCACAAACACATTCTTCTCCACCTGTACATAGACATTTCCAAGTTAGAGACAGAAATCCAAGAGTAACATTAAAAACTAAAGCGATGGGCAAACAAAATTTGAGTTAATAGTTCGCAAACCATTGATTGTCATGTAATAAATATTTATTTTAGGTATAATGCCTGTATATTATATGATAAGTCATGCACAAGCAGAAACAGTAGCCCTCAATTTTGAAACTTGATTAGTCATCTACACCTTTAACCACTAAGATTAGTCATCTCCAACAATTACACAAGAATGCAGGAAGTACTAAGAAAATATATAATAACACCTTATACAACAATTTTTGGATGCGTCCATGATAACAAGCTTCAAGAGATTTTGTCACCCTAAATGCCAAATTAATGATATTTACTTGCCTCCCATCTTTACTGGAATCGGCAAATTGAGAAAGAAATTCTGTTACTCACCTTCTGTCCAGAAACAGGATCAGTCACAGGGTCCTCAACTACAGCCTGCCTTAGAAAGACATTACCCCTAGTAGCACGAAAAATAATCCTCTCAAATGCCATAGACTTTTCCCTAGGAACAAGGCCTGCGAGGAACCCCAGCTTAACTTGTTTTGATGAATCAGTTGACTTTTCCTTCACAATAGGCAAAAAAAAAAATTAATTTCACTGGGTAAAATAATAGGTTGAGGCTAGTGCTAAGAAGATAAATCAGTGATTCAAGCTTGTACTTGCTCCAATAATAAAGGTGTATCCAAGGATTCTTCACCAATGTGACGTGATTCATACTCTCTCTGTAGTTCTGTGGCACTGCTGTGAGCTGCATGAAAAAACTCACCAGCCTGAAAGAAAATAACATTTCATTGTCATGTGTTACACCTTTACATCACAATGTTAAACATCCTATTAAAGAAACACAATAAAATGAGAAAAAAGAGAATATTGCATCGTGCTTAATTGGCATTTAAATGAAAATTACTTATTGACAAACAACATTCTTAAACAGTGTTTAATGTTGAGGACATCTAAAAACTTAAGACTTAGAGCTTCAAGCACCTCAATCAGGGTATGCATGGCAAATGGATGGTCACTAGACCAATATGATTACAATAACTTATCGTATAATGTATAATTATACTCCCTTGTTTATACTTTTTCTTAATTGCAGTCCATGAAGTGGTGGGAACTGTACACAATGGATGACTTGTGTCATGGGTCACTCGGTGATAATTACAGGAAGTATGCTGCTTGAATAACTTTCTTCTTTTCTTTCCTTTTTTTTTTTTCTTTTTCATTTTTGTGGGCAATGATTTTATAACTCACAAACCAGCCGTTTGGCCCAAAGGTCATTGGCCTATGTTGCTTGAATAAGTTGCTCAACAATTCATCAGACAAGCAACTTTTGTAGATCAGAGAGTGCATTAAGCCATTTCTGTTATTGATTCAGAAACCATTTAACACATTGTATCTTTCTTTTCTCCTTGCCTTGGTGAGGAACTCTCATCATACTATGCATACTCATTACTAAATTTATCTTTTTACCACAGATCAATAATACCTATATTGGAGCATAATGCTCCATAAGATACAGTACAAGGAAATAGAGTTGCCATCTTAACATACTTATTAATGCAGCAAGAGAAACTGTACCTTCTGCAGAACAAGCGTATATTCTGCTAGCTCATTATAAGCACGTTGCAACTTCTCACCATTTGCATTAATTTCAATCAGCTCTGCCTCAAGTTCACTAAGTTTTACCTAGCACACGTACAAAAAAGGGGGTTAAACAATAGTAAAAAGCACTTTTAGCCAGATATTGAAAATATTAGTATACCTCTAAATCATCCACATTGATATCAACTTGTGTTGCAGACTTTTTTGGAGAAAAACCTGCCTTGAGCATTTGGTCCTTGAAAAAACGTAATTTACGTGCCATCTCCCCACATTTTTTTATCTTCATATGCAAAATGAATTAGTAAAATATAGTGACCACAAATCACATTTGAAAAGATAAGGTCAACATCCTTAAAAACATAAAATCTAAGAATCATACAAATTATGTATCTAGCTACAGGATGTAAGTGCATCTTACAAGATTCATGAATTTGGCAAAAGAGGAGACTAGAGGATGTATTTTATTACATTTCCATTATCATCTATCAAGCCACAGATTGCTACAACCTAAAGAACTAATGATTATGATTAATCCCAATAGCAAAGATGAAGCTGAAGCTTTTCAATCTCTGTTAGTGTCAGGTAAAGGAATCACTCACTAGGAAGCAGATCATCAGAGTCAAATCAAGCATTTATTTCATCATATGTCATATCTTGCTACCCACAAAAATAACCAAAACTGTGGCAAGCCAGCAAGACTAGCAAACATATTACCTAAGTTACCACAAATACCAAATGAAATGAACATGACATGAAGGGCTGACCAGTTGGTTCCAGTCTCCCTGAAACTGATTTGACCAAATTAAAAACTGTAGTAGCCTAGTAAGGTGTATGGAAAAGGATGGTAATGACAACTTCTTAGATACAGCACAGAGTAGCAGAAAGAGCTTTATGCTTGTGCAAGGCTGCAGGTGCAGTTTGTGTATTTTTCAGTTCTTTTTTTCATTGTTGTTTAAACAATAGTTCTGGGGAAATTACAGTGACATACTCCAGCACAATGTATATAAATAAGAACCAACTGCAAAGCTTCAGATTAATCCAATTTTTGCCATGCCTTATAACTTAAATTCCAGCATGGAGTGATATGTACAGAAGAAAACAATATGAGGATGATATTCATAGTGCAAATAGATAATGTGGTAGCTTATGTAGAATATATATATACCTGAGCAGCATAAGTTCGCTGAAAGGGGCTCTTCTCCACGTTAAGCTGAAAGAATTGAGACATCAGAAGCATTAAGTGTGGGGAGCATAAAAAACTGGAAAATTCTCAAAGAAACTTGCCAATATGTCATGATCATATTTATGTATGTATGTTTCGACACGAATAAACAAAGTAATTCTTCCATCTTTCTTCAATTTTTATATCATTTGATAGGAGTTCTAAACTCATCCTTGATAAGCTCAACAATATCGTTTCCCTGTTTCACCTAATTGATTATTGATAGCTCAGCGGCGTATTTCTCAGGACTCAAAACCCTATAATTGGAAATGTATAACCCAGTGACACAATAACCACTCCATTTTTGGCGCTGCAAAGTGTATTATAACACCTGGCAACAGCATCACTATCATTTTCAAGCATGAACCGTTACTTAGATCCACACAAAATTGAATATAAAAAGTGAATTTCACTCTAATTTACGCTAGTTAACTCATCAAATTCTTACACCATTCCGCAACCAATCCTCACTCCTTGATCAATCAACAAACATTCATGCTCAAAACAATTCAAAATCGCATAAAAATTTTAGCCAAACCCTAACATCAAAATGCCACTGCTCATCGGAACTCAATTATAGATATGCTCATATCCAGAACCAAGCTAGGGTACGCAAAATGAAAAGCCATAGCGAGAGAGAGAGTTTGTGTGTGTACGGACGTCTTTGAATTGGATGAGGCCGAGGTCGCCGAGGTAAGAGACGGTGTGGTGAGCGGACTCCATCGGGATGATGAGCTGCACCAGCTGCATCGCCTCCGACCTGAACAGGTACATCGGCGGGATCCACCCTCCGCGAACATCTCCCATTTCTCTCTCTCGCGCGCGCAGAGACACACGCAGTGACAGGGAAGAACGATCTCAGTGTGAGGAGAAGTGAGGTGGAGTCGTTTGATGCTTAGCGCCACAGGCTTCCACGTCCCTCTACCTTATATCGTATTTTGGGGGGTGTTCTCTGGAATTACGTATTCGATTATTGGTAATGGCTGGAACTGGAAGGGGCGTAGAGGAGAGGAGCCTTGTTTGGACAATATGATTACTGGTCACATGAGTGAGGTGCTCTAACGACAAAAAAAATTTGTGCATTTTATCTGAATGATATTTAATACCATTAGATTTTTTTAAAAGGTTATTGATTCGTATAAATTGAGATCTGTGGCTTGTGTAATATAATATGTATACGGTAAATATAAATTGTCAGGAGGAACCGGACTTAAAGTGGATAACAATTATTTTATAGTTCAAAAAATGCTATATATATTGCCTACGTTATTTAAAGTTTTTAAATAATGTGAAATTATGTTTGCCTTTTAAATCGAATATAATTTTATTTGAAATAAAAGAAAATTATATTTTATGTCAAAAGTATTATAACTTTTATTACAAGTTCTATAATAATCCAGCTACTAAAAATAGAATGAAACATGACATCTCAGATGCAATTTATATAAGATTTAATTTATAAAAAAATTTATAGTAAATGCTGTGGTAGTATTTTCCTTTCCCTTAAGGATCCGAGACTAATTTCGTCACTGCCTCTGTTTGGTTGCACGGGTTGGTGCTCCTTATGAGGCAAAACTTACAATTCAGCTGTCGTATGTGGATTGGCTATGGCCTATGTGACAGCATGAAATTTCGCAGAAGATGAGGCTTACTACAGAATCTAAAATAAGCAGATAGATACGACATAAGTTGATGGGACCATCGTTAGTATATGGCATGTTTAACCCCACCTTTTATTTTTATTTTTTATTTTAATTCAATTATGCAAACCTTTTATTAATGTAAAAATTAAAAGTTATTGCGTTCAACGGTTACAAAGTTAATAATATAGTGATGGACTTTCTCCATATAAATTTATTCATCTATAAAAAAATTAAAAATTAAAAGTTTCTACGTTGAACAGTTACAAGGCTAATAATACAGTGATGAGCTTCCTACATATGAACTTATTCGACCATAAGATAAAATACTTTATTGACTAGCCTTGAACTACTTCATTTACCTCCTTGCTAACATGATTCACATTCCATAACTGCAAACTATTAAGCATAATTCTTGCATCTTCAATCAAAAGGCCATATCGACAGAAGTTCTTTTCTACATTTTTCAGTGCTTGCACAATCTAGAGGGCTTCACCTGCTTATACCACCTGATTATGTCCAAACTCTCTAGCAAAAATTGCTGAGCTCAAAGCCATTGTAACTTCAGCCGTAGTAGGGTTAATGCTGTGTAGTCTAAGAGCTAGCAATGTCACCAAAATTCACCCTCATGGTCTTTCATAATCACACCAATACCTATCTTCCCTTCAGTTTTATCTACCGCAAAATTTCACTCAACCTTTACATGACTCACAGCGGGCGCAGTCCACTTTGAACTAAGATCAATATCTTTACTGTCATACTACGACTTAGCATTGGTTGTTTAACTTTTGAATAATGATACTGTAAATCCCACATCTTCTTGTATCCATTTAAAATTGATATAACTTTTAAAAGTTATATTATTTTTATTTTTCTTTTTATTTTTCTTTTTTATTTTTTTAATTTTTATTTTTTTGGTGGTAGAAACACACATTAATTTTAAATAGACATAAGACAAAGACATGTAATTAATTTTAACTTTTACACCTCAACCAAGAAGGTATGCTGTAGCCTAGTTGCGCCTGTTGAGAGTAGAGGCATGTACAACCGGGAGTCTGGGACGCAGATTTTGTTAATCTTTAAACCCACCAAACCATGTATGACAAGAACGCTCCTATTAACTTTCGAGTAGGCATCAAGGCGTGTAGGAAAATATGAATGGGAAAAGAAAAAATATAAAGGCGAAAATTAGGACTTTAATAAGTGCTAAGAGAATTGGACAAAATAATTCTTAAGATACAATGAAGCCCTATAGTTACTCTAAAATTACACTTTTAGAATAACATAAAACACCTTTAGAATAAGAATAATGCAGAAATAAATTTGCAGGAGAAGAGAAGATGGATATTGAGTTGCCTTTGGATTTGGAGATGTAGTGATTATGGACTCATCTCAACTGTCCAAATCGATTTAATCCAACGATCACAAAACATAACCACCATATCCCACTTACTATACACCTTAAATGGCATTTGAATCCCCTCAAAAAGCTAGAAAACAGCTATATTTTCATTGATTCTTCATCTGAAACAGTTAGCTAAGTCGATCGATCTTTAAGCTCAGTCCATCTATAGTTTCGGATTATACCTCGATAGATGAGGACCCCGTTACAAAGTCATTGAGTTGTAATGATAATTTACTAATACTGGAAACATTTGTACGTTCAACTAAAAAGAATGGAACTACAGAAAGCATTTACAAGCATCCACCCGACCTTGGAAAATTCATCTTAGCGCACTCCATGCTTAGCCAAATAGGTGGGATTTGGATAGTGAATAAAACTGGTAACTATTACCGGGGTAGCACTTTCAGTTAGCAAATCACAGCTTGGATATTGTAGGTGTGGCATATCAACCACAACAACGAGATCCATTTCTTCTCTCATGGTTCCTTCCCGTCCCATCATATTCTTTTCATGCTGTCACCATGGACAGCTACAAATCCCTCGCTTGCAAGAGTCGAAACTGCATTCCTTACCTGAAGATTAAACTGCATTCACTCAAAACTGTCTCGAGTATGGGCGGATGTGTGGAGAGAGAGAGAGAGAGAGAGAGCTGTATACTTACATCATTAAGGTGTACTTCGCCACCAGAGCTCTGCTTTTTCAACTCATCCAGCAACTGCAGAACAAATTAAGTGCATTTAGGTGGCAGTTGTAACAAATCATATGAAAAAACAAATGATCTTATAATTTCACAAACCTCCAACAAGCGCATTGAGGGTCCCCCAAGTTGCATCTTCTCCATAACTATGTTGCGGATTGCTGATAATAAATTCTCCCGTCTCATCCTTTCACTTGCCGAAACTCCAGTAGTGATAAGATCCATGTCAATTGTTCCTAAAAAGAAAAAATTTCAGAAACACAACATTAGATCTCATTTGCCTGGGTGGTACTTGTAACAGGTCTAACAGGATACAAGTGCTACTGAAGAGCTACCAGTAGAGTGATCTGTTGCTGACTGTTGCATTGCAACTTCCAGAAGCCGAAATGCCTCCATTACATCACGCTTTTCAACCTGCACGCATCAAATCTATGAATTCTAATCACAACGATCCAATTAATACATGGTTAAGACACAAAGCAGGCATGCATTACTAACCCATTCTGAGAAGTGAATTCGAGCATGGGCTTCACTAAGGCGTATCAAACTCTCAATCTGCCTAGGCGTTGCTGTTATCACCTGTTGAATTTGTCCAATCCAGGAACATATGGGAAAAAATAAAACAATTTTTAAAAGCAATAATTATTTCTGGTATCAGAAGCAGGTGGAAAAGCATCAGTGTCAAGAACAAGAACTAAAATTGTAAAAGGATTTTCTGAATAAATAATTTCCCAAGTAAACTCATATTTAGAGAAAAGGCACGATATGATGGGAAAAAGGAGACAAATCATTCCCTTCAGTGCTATGCTTGATCATATGTCAATCATTCAGTACACACTAACATCTGGTCATGTGCTGCTAAATATAGAATCGTGTACAATTTCACTTGTCTGGGTATGGAGAAAATAGTTACAGAATATAAGAAGGTTTAATTTAAAATTCTGTAGAACAAGTAAACATGAAGAAAATCCCAGTAGGAACAAGGTCAGAACTTCTTACCTTCTTGCTACTTCCTGGGAAATTTCCTCTCCTCCTCATCTCAACATACCCTCTAGTCAACTCTTCAGCAGCTTCATCAGATAACTGTGGGTGAATATGCCTACGGGCATAGCTCAAATACGCAATTAATGTAGGAAGGTCCAAGACATCCTGCTCTGCACTCTGCAAATAAAGACATGGTATTTCAAAGATGAAGAAGAAAACCATTGAAAATTGATCCCTAAAAAAGAGAAGTGAGTCAGACCTCAGGATTCTCAAAGTGTAACGAAACAATATGCTTGGCAAGGTGCCTGTCTGTCTGCTCATCAGCCTTATCAAGAATTAAGTAAATCAAATCGAACCTGAGAAAGGCATAAAAAATGAAGTGTAGTTATAGTTAACAATGGCCACACCAATTGATGACACTAAATATAAATTTAGTGTTCCGGCAATATAATGCACTACTGTTCCTTGCAAACTGGAAGTTTGGGGTTTAACCATTAATGGATATGGGATTTATGGGTTTATAGTTAATTCTGTGTAACAAAACGTCTAATAAACATTATTTATTAGAGAAACGACACATTCACTCAAATTAGACATGCACGCAATGCCATAATAATAAAATTTTTGGGTTCTCTAGATTCCAAGTATTGGAAACCCCATACCTACGCCACTGTTCTAGTTGCATAGCATAAGGACAGTATCTTCTTACCTGGACAATAAGGTAGGAGGAAGGTGTATGTTATCAATCACAGACAAGCGTGGGTTATAACGTGAACCACTTGGATTTGCACAAGCCAATACTGAAGTCCTAGCATTAAGGGAAGCAATAATTCCTGCCTTAGCTATTGAAACAGTTTGTTGTTCCATAACCTGGGAGAATTAGAGTAGAGTTAAAGAACAAGCGAATGCAAGAAGTACAGAAGTAAGATAGTGCATGCATGAAAATTGAAGTGTGTTGGAATCCCATTCCCGAGAATTACCAATTTCTGTCAAAAGTAAATGAAATCATATATTCAAAGTAAAAGGGAATTAAACTCTCAAAAGTTGGGAAAGGAATCCCAACTGATAAGCAGCAATATTATTGTAAATGTTCTCATCTCCAATAATATTCTGGTAGGACAAACTTTACATGATTATGAAGAAAAGGTTCTTATAATTGAATGGAAAAGGCTAATACAACCAACCTCATGCAACATGCTCCTCGCATTTTCAGACATTTTATCAAATTCATCAATGCAGCAGATGCCTCTGTCACTTAAAACTAAGGCTCCGCTCTCCAGAACCTAAGCAGAAAATAAAAAGTTTCAAAATTCTATGATTTAATGTATTTCTGGAAAATAGCTTAAGAATCACATAAAACAGGATCATACAGTTTCCCCTGTTTCAGGATCTTTGGTAACATATGCAGTCAAGCCAACAGCAGAGCTCCCCCTTCCACTAGTGTAAATGCCACGGGGTGATAGCTTGTGTATGTATTGAAGAAGCTGGGACTTGCTGGTTCCTGGATCACCAACAAGAAGGATATTGATATCCCCACGGAAGCTAGCACCAGATGGCAACTTCAAAGCATTTCCACCAAAAAGCTGCATAAAAATCGCTTGTTATTAAAAGATTACAAAATTATTTCATCTGTGAACTCGCAATTTGTCATCACTGAGTCAAACCGCAGGATTACCTGGCAAAGGAGGCCTTTCTTCACATCATCTAGCTCCCAGATGTTTGGTGCCAATGACCTTGTTAGTCTGTCATATATATCAGGAAGTTTCGACAGCTCTTTCAATTGCTCAACCTGCAATCCAAACAAGGATGTCACCCAAAGAAGATAATAAATATGAAACCTTTTTCAGATGAGAAAAATGATTTACCTTCTCTTCATCAAAAGGGATATTTTCTGCACTTCTACCTGAGGGATTCTCAACGTCCATGGGATCGTCTGCCACCATTCTTGACTTGTCAGTTTTCTTAATATGAAGACAATCAATGTAAGTCTGCAATCAAAAGAAAAAGGTCATTACATTAAACAAAATCACCATTGAAAAGCACTAAATCAAATGGAAGTCGAGCTAGCACACGTGCCTTAAATAATGATTTTACAGTCCTCTGTGTTGGTCCAACTCTAACGGTCATAGCCCTGTAAATCCCAGTAACCTAATGCAAAGAGAGGAAATTAGATATTAAAAATAAATAAATAAATAAATAAATGTCAGGATCCTCTTTGAGATCAACATGTTACAGTATGGTCTTACCTCAACTCTGTCACCTGGCTTCCCAGCATCCACCAGCTTATCATGCATCAATAAGCTAACTGTGTGTGGTGTCCCTCCTTCAGGGATCTCATCAGGTGTCTCCTGGATCCTCACAATCTGCTTATCAGTAAACCTGATATTGGAAGCAGGACCAGTTGATAATGATATTATAGTGATTGAAACAATCAAGTATTTAAGTATGAAGTCCATGAAACCCATTTGTGGAAAGAAGTCATCGACTCAATCTATCTTAATAAGGTTTGTGTCTCACTCTAGTTACAGATACTTGTTTGGTTTCACTTCATTGGTAAACTAGAATGCAGTTTAAAGCGTTTTCCCACCACTGACCTGAATGAGATTCTTAAAATTAAAATGAAGGCTTTCAAATGTGGACTCTATTCAGCCACTATTACAACTTAAAACAAGGATTTGATCTTCATCTTCACTGGGGCTAGAACCCTTACAATTAATCAATTCCCATCATTTGGATCACTGCCACTTAAAATTAATTATTCATATTAAGAGCAGTATGATTAAGTAGGACCGTAGGAGCGTCTCAAAAATCTAAAAAGAAATAGAAAAACATAACATAAAGGTCTATAGAAGCCAACCTTGTATACAAGAAATCATAACCATGCATTGCTGCAAAAATGTATTTCCAAAAAGAGGTTTGGAAAACTTAATTCCAGAGAACAAAGGGGAAGACCAACACAGTTTGGACAAGTTGGATTTCAAGGAGAGGGGCAGACTAATTAAACACTTCAAATAATATAAGATAGTCTACATTTTCCTTTCACTTGTTTTGTTGCCATGGATTCCATATATTCAAGCTAGATTGCGAGCAAGCAACAATGCAAAAGGAACTTGTTGATGTGGATTTCAAATTTAAGGTAAAACATGTTAGAATATTAATTAAATGATTAAATTCATCATTTTCAATCGCTTAAGCTTTTAGGATAAGTGGTGATTTAACAAAATAGGTAAATCTTCAATGAAGTACAGATATCAGCAGATAAAATCAGTGAGAATTTGTTAGCACATCATTAAAATTTTCTTACATTCTCATAATATCATAGCAAGTTCATCACATACTTCAGGCTAAAAAGCTCAAGAAGATCAAAAGCAAGCTATAAAATACCTGCATCGGTTATGAACCAGTGTCATGGCGTTCCTAGCCTGACACTCCTCCTTTAAGCACACCCTAGGTTCAGTAATTTGTCCTGATAGCACTCAAATAGTCAAACAAAAAACAAAGAAACTTGTATAACCAAACCTATATCAACAATTAGACCAATAAACAGAACATATCCAATCCATTTACCTCTATTTATCACAACAGGATCAGAATAGTATCCACACACAAGACACCTAAATAGCGCTTCCCTGATCTCAGGTATTATCGAGCTACACCGAATAATCATTCCCTTCAATGATACCATCCTCTCGATATCTAACCAAAACACATGCCCAAATCAGTCTAAATCACAAACCCAAAAAGTTCAAAATTGGATTCAAATATAAGACCAAGAGAGAAACTAACCAGATGGGTTGAGATTTCTCATTGAAATTGAGCTCTTGAGATTGAAAATCCGAGTTTGAATGTGCTTCTCGAACAAGGGGTTAATTCGGCCCACCATGTTCATCAAAACAATGTCGAAAATCGCAAGGACCTCAAGAGGGTACCTTACCATCTTAGTGTACAAGTCAGGATCATAACCAAACACATCCTGTGCATCGACATCAAGCGAATCTCCCTCGACTTCGAGGACCCTCTTAATCGCCGTCTCATATTTCCCTTCCAAAAGCAACCCATCGTCCTCCGACACAGACGAACTCTCCCGGAAATGCTTTAAGAACCGATATATCGCCTCGTTGACATCCTCGACGCTTATGTTCGTGCCCCACACGAAGGTCGGCCGAGCGTCGTCCGCGTCGTAGCCGTCTCCGCCCTCAGAGGAGGCGCCAGCGTCGTCGGTGGACGAGGGTGTGGCCGCAATCGGCGTCGTCGAGGGCGCTCTCCGCCCACGGCCACGGCGCGAAGACGGGGTCGGGGTTAGGGCTGGGTTTGTGTCTGACGCGGCGAATCGGGATTGGTGCGGCGGCGGCGGGGGAGGGGTCGTGTAAGCCGAGGGCGTAGTGGATCGGCGCCTACTCCGCCGCCTCGCCGCATCTCCTGGGGACGAGAACGTGTTGCCGATCGGGCTAGAGTTCGAGTCATCGGGAGATGACGCTCCTGTGAACATTTTTCATCAAATCAGACATGCATACAATGATACAAACACACACACACACACAGCCATTAGCCATAGAGAGAGAGAGAGAGACTGACCGTTGACGAAGTTGGCGGGAGAGGAATCGGAAGCCATTGATAGAGAGAGCGTGAGAGAGGGAGAGAGATGGGAGTGGGGATTCGGAGGAGCAGGAAATTATTGGGTGGTGGTGGATATGGCGGGAAGGAGTTGTGAATTTCCCGCCAGATTACTGTGGGCTACTCGTTGAAGGGTTATTATTTGGGCTTTTTGTGAAGTTGCTAGGTTGGGCTTTTTATTGGGAGGTGAAAATGGATATTTGACATGTGCTTGCTTGGCCCTTAAAGGGGTTGGCGGACAATGGGAGTGGAAAATGCAGAATATGGGCCCAATAGAACCCTTTACTCGTTTGATAACCTTTAAAAGGCTTAAAGCTGGATCTAACATGGTTTTTTTATTTTGTTTTATTAGTTCTCTAAGATTATGTTTGGTATTAAAATAACAATAATAATTTTTATTAGAAATAGAACAACGTAAAATTAACTAGCTTTTGAATAATCATTTTCATAATTATGAGAAAATGACTATTCTGAGAAGAATAGATATTCTCTTAATTTAAGGAATGTCATTCTCTCGTAACTATAGAGATGACTATTTTCAGTATTAAAATATATGTTTACTTTAACATCAATATTATTTTATTTCATTCTTAATAAAAATTATTTTAAATAATAGTCATTTTTCGTATTAAATGTACCATAAATGATTTATATTTTAATGCTAATGAGGTCATGTAGTATTATAACTTCATGCCCATTAAAAAAAATTAGTAATGACCGAAAAAGAAAAGTATTGATGAGAATTGTGTAAGCCAAAAATGAGAGATTTCTTTTTATGTTTTTTAAATATAATCTTAAATGTAATGGTGAGTTAAAAAAAAATAAAAAATGCATGTTTAGACAGTTTAGTGTATTATACAATATATACCTTTTACTGCAACCCTTTCTCAACTTTAGCGGCTGCTTTTTTTATATATTATTTTTCTTTTCTTTTTTTATTATATTCTTGCCGACAGCTAGCAACCATGTGAGTGTTTCATATTCTTTTCTTCTCCCAAACAAAGCGGACAAAATAACCTAACAATATTCTATGAAGAACAAAAGCAATAAAACAAAGGAATCAGGTCGTCTCATCCGAGGAGCCGCGTCGCAGATCGTCTATGGATTTCACAGCCATGGCCGATGGTAAACAAGAAACCTTGATTTGGGTTTCTTCAGGGCGGCAAGAAATACGGACCCAAAATTTCCTTTGCCGAGTATTGGCCCTCTCACCCAACTTCCTCCATGGCCGCACATACTCTCTTCGGCCTTTCTCTTCATTTCTATTTCTTTTTTCTTTTCTTTTCTTTTTTCTTTTTATTTTTTTGGCTCTGCTCAAAAAGAATACCCAAAATTATTAAATATACAAAATATAGGATTTTTTTTTTTCTAAGCACACAATAGAGGATATTTAGATAATATGATAGAAATAAAGGCAGTAAGCAAGCATAACTACTCCAGAACATGTTCGGGCTTGACTTGGATTAGCTTAGCTTGAAATCGGTTCGTTTATTAAACGAACATAACTTCAACAAAAAATTCAAGTTCATATAAATTTAGGCTCGGCTCGACTCATATAGGCTCGTATAACTTTACTTTAATTATTTTTATAATCTTATTTTTAACTTTGTAATAGAACATGTTAAGTATTTAATAAAATAAAAAGAATTGTTTTTCGTAATGTAATAACTATAAGTTAGATTATTGTAATTGTGAGTCTGTATATTGATGTATGTGTCTTTGTGTGTATATGAGTGAGTTTATGTGTATGTATATATATGTGTATGTGTGTCAATGTGTATATATATATATATATAAATATATATATATATATATATAAGATAAAGATATAAAATTGAGACTAGATTATTTAAAATTTGAGTTAATTTATCTAATTACTCAAACAATAAAGTTTAACCATAATTAAATAATTAATAATTAGTATTAATTTTTTTAAAAAAATATTAAACAATTACAACATTTACTTTATATATATAAAATGATTAAATTAATTGAATATCACGTGAACAAGCTCGAACTCGTTTGAAAAATAAATTAACAGAGCTTGTACAAATTATTTCGTTTGGTAAAAAGCTCGAGCTCGGCTCTTGTTCGTGTTCCAAAAAAAAAATGAAACAAATAAAACTTGAACATTCAATACTCGACTCGACTCAGCTCGATTACAGCCCTAATAGAGATGTTCTTAGAATCTCAAACAAGGTTCTTATAAAGTTTTTATATATAAAAAAATAAAAAATTACTTTACCTACTTACTTTTTTCCAACAAAATTTTTAAACACGGTGTAAAATAATATCACCTTATTACTTGACATGACAGTCCACATTTTAATGACTTAACGTGGTTTTACGTTGGGTGTTGCATCAATTTATGAACATGATAAGTGTTATATGGATTACTACATGATAGTCCACATTTTAATGACTGACGCAATATATAATGCATAAGCTACCAACTTAATTTATAAAGTACTTATAATAAAAACTATTATACTCTTGTAGCATCCAAAAAGAAAACATGCACAAGCACAATTTTTTTTTCCCCTATTCAAAGGGGAAAAAATGACTATAAAGGGAAATCTTTTTTACTTCCAAACTGTAAAAAGGAAAAAATTGAAGAAAAGTTGAAAATACACTAGGTTGAAACAAAATATGGTGTACAAAAGAATTTGCTCATCTTAAAATCTTCAAAGCTATCAAGAAATGAGTTGCTGGTTGATGTCAGCAAAAACGGGTGCTAGTTATTTTAAAGTTAGTAATTTACAATTATTTTTTTTTATTTTATGTAATAGCGTAATTTACAATGTTATTCACGCTAGTTGGTGATGCTACAATTATGAGCAGAGGTATGGCTCTAAAGCTTGCAAGTTGCACCGACCCATATATCACTTTTTCATCCACAGACTACAGTCAATGTATCAATATAATTAATTAGATGCCTAAAAGAAAATAAGATCAAAAGTTGGCTCAATAAAGTAACTCGAAATTATTCGGGCAACAAATGGAGACTATGATTAAAAGTCACCCGTGATTCATGATTTGTATCAAAAAATAGTTTTATCTGGAGGCCACATATTAATCACAAATTATCTTAAAAATTTAAATTAATAAAAAAATAATTAATTTAATAATTTAATTAATATTTTAACACTCTCCTTTACGTATAAGTTTAAATTATTTCTTAATAAATAAAGTTTAACATGAAAAATGTTTAATTAAAATAAATAATAAAAACAAAATTCAATCTCAAAATCCTTAAATCATGACACAAGTAGCTTTTAGTGCAACCGAAACAAATGAGGAAACATGGTGCTTTTCAAGAGAATTTCATGGCGACCTGCTTTCAACGTATGGACTTTTATGATATTATTATATTCCTTGCAAACAGATTCTCCCATAAAGCATGCCTTTGGCACAATACTATCATATTCTCCCTATAGAAGGAGAACTATATATATATGTCAATTGGCCTTGTGCATTAATAGAAATTTGCATTTGTAGTACTTCTATTTTTGCTGGGTTTTCTTTGTTTATATTCTATACGACTTCAACATGAAGTGTCATTCAAACGTAAGTTTGATGCTAGTCTGTAGTAGCCAAACTTTTGGTAACTGAAAATCCTGCAATCTTCAAATGAGTAAGAAAATGGACATACATATATAAACAGTTAAACGACAGATTCGGCTTAGGTTCAATGCCAGTTGAAAGAAATTGTTAGGATTGAAACACGTATCTTATTATTGGATACGTATCCAAATACCTACAGATGCAATTCAAAGACATTTACAATTCTTCTTTTTTTCTTCTTCTTTTTTTCCCTTTTTCAGCAAGGGTTTGAAACTCTGTGACATCCTTCATGCGAGCATCGATATCAGATTTGCAGACAGCAATATATTTCTGCAAATTTTATCTATCGGAAGATCAAACATGAAATTACATAAGAGTTATAACCATATTAGCCATGAAACCAATGGATCATAATCCTTCACTTTGAACATGCGGAAAACTCAGTGAAACATGCAATGGTCAAACTTTCGTGGATTTTGCCAAAAAGCTTTTACTGCATATTTTCACATTAAGTTGTTTGATTAGAAAACCAACACATTGCAACCAATTACTTGTTTATTGATTTATCACATCCTTAAAGATGATAATCTCAACAGTCGGTGGTCATGTAAATGTTTATCAATTTTAGTAAAAGAATTACTCATTTAATTATATATATGTTCTCCAAAATTGAACCACTACTGTAGTTGAAGTGCCAAAGCATTATACTTTATTATATTAAATTCTCAATTTTACAATGAATCAGGATTCTCTAGGTTTCTTAATATAATTAATTACACGGTTGAGCATTCTTAAGATCTTAACCATTATTCCTAGTTAAATAGTTCAGTTTTGACATCTCATCATTTACCGACTTCATTTTTCATTAATTCACTGTATCTCACTGGGTCAGTGTACCTAGATGACAAAATATATAAATCCATTTATTAAAAATTACAGTAAAAATTTTAAGAGCCCCACAATAAAATTACGCTAATTAGAAATCTAGAGATCGAATGATTTCTAGAGAATGTTGAACCTGCACTCATTATCTCACCCAAAAAATTACATACAAAAAAGGTAATCCTTTCTGTGTTTACTCTAATTATGACCTTCATTAAGGTGTTAAAGGTCAAACCATTGCTGTGGTTGAAATGCCAAAGCATCTTCTTTGGCCCACATCAGTTTTTCAATATTGGTGCTCAATGTCCAATGTAAAAGAATATTACAAGCAAATTAAAAAAATCAAATTAAATGATTCTTTGTTTCTTCTAAATTTTGCCAAAATTATTTCTATATATGTTTATCTTAATGAAGTAGCTGGGCATGCAATAAGTTTAAAGCAGAAGCAAGCAGTGGCCTGGACACATTAATTTACCTGCTAGCTGAAAAACAACTATCAAACATATGCATATGGTTGAACAATTGCAATCAAACATCCAAAAGAGAAGGCAGTAAGGGGGTTTTTTTTTTTTTTTTTTTTTTTTTTGGGGGGGGGGGTTGATGGAAGGGAGGGAGTATTTTAACATGAGAACATGAGTAATGCTCTCTCTCTCTCTCTCTCTCTCTCTCTCCTCTATATATATATATATATATATATATATCACATTTTATCTCACAATGCTAACATAATAGTCCCAACCAAACATTAGCCTTTTTTTTTGTTTTTTTATTTTAATACTAACTAATTCAAAGGTTAGTTGAGATTGTTATGTAGCATTATGAGATAGTTGTGAGATAAAAAATGGTTTCTAGCATTACTCTTTTAACAATATACTGCTTTTATTGAACGTGATGAAGGAGACAGCCATCTCCTTTCAACCTAAAGATTTCAATTCCAAAACAATGAATATTGAAATCAAATCCTAATTAAAAGCCTACTAAAAGTATTGGTATTTGTTTTTTCTTTTTCTTTTTCTTTTTTTTTGTTAAACCACTACTAATCTCAAAAGCTAAAACTAATAATTAGAAATGCATGATATACTTAATCATTTAAATTAATATTCAAACACTCTCCCTTCCCTCTCATGTAGCTAAAACTTCCCCTCAATAAGTGAGGCCCAACACATGAAAAATTTTAACTGAAATTTGAGGTGATACCATATTAATTATACTATTACCACTTATTCCAAAAGCTCAAACTAATAGAAAATAATAGACTTAATCATTTAAATTTAATATTCTAACATTTTCCTTCCTTGTCATTTCTTTCACCTCCTTTGGATCAGAGTACAATGTATGCAGCATTTCAATGCAAGCTATTTTTTTATCTGGACAATGTGTGTTAATACATTTTAACCTAAAAACATCACTACCCATGCATGTTCTAAAGAGATATGGATTGCCCCCTCCTTACATTCCTAGGGAAATCTTTTCTCCAACTCTCAAATAAAAGATTTTATATGACTATAGTTGATATATAATTAAGTCACCTGGAAGCTCCGAGTGAGATTCCATTGTACATGGATTAATTTCTTAGGAGGGGGGGGTCGATTCTAGATGCATATATGCTGAACAAAACCACTATACAATGACTTTGTACTAGCCTTCATCTTTCAAGTACAAAGGATTTATTCCAGAGATAGTGTCATTGTGGGTATCAATCTTTTCCTAGGCTTATATAGGGTCATTGTCTCTTTAGCATAAAAGATTAAGCAAGGGATTCATATATATATTATAGTGCTTTCTTCTAAAAAGTGATCATGATCACCCATATAAATTCATAAGATGCGCACCCAGTCCTGTTTTTGTATACTTCTTAAAATATTCATCTTGAGGGGTTAGGTTCTCCTTTACATATATAGTTATATATTCAGAGTTATTCCCTCAACTTCTTAACCCTGAATAAAATAAAATTATTATATTCACTCAAGTATATATTATTAGAAAATGTAACAGGGAGAAGATTTTTTCTCCTTTTATTCAAGATGTGCTTATTCATCTATGAAAAGACATGGTTTTCCTCCAATTTGGAGTTGGAAAAAATTTCTCCAACACAGTTTATAAAATTGTCATATGTCCCTTGAGCATATATACATATGAGAAGTACATGCTTTTTAATTAATAGCATGCATAACAAAATTGGAGAAAATTTTATTAAAAAACTATGTTAAAGAACATATGACAATTTTATAAATGGAGAAGAAATCTCTATCCCAATGAAGAACAAACTCATTTTCAGCATTCTATCTTGGCAACTGAAATAAGAGTAATTCTAGTCTTCACATTCATTTATCATTAGCTGAAATGGCTCGTTTTAAATGGCTTTTCAATATGTCAGCTACATAAAAAAATAAATAAAAAAACAAAACAAAACAAAAACTAAAAGTGTTACCACTTAAAACACATCAGTACGAAAACTAGCATATTACTCCTGAAATAAACAAAAGAAGTCGGTTGGTACTCAGCATCTATTAACCTCCATGCATTATGTTCACTTTGCAAGCGTTTTTGTCTGTGTGTTCTAAGGAACATTTTGGTTTTGATGCCTATATATATATATATATATATGCATGGGTGGAACAAGTATAAACAAATAATCTTCAAATCTATGTAATTCATCTGAATATTGCTTCAAGCCCACAAAGAAACGAGCAAACGGAAAAGGATCGTTGCTTCCAAGTTCATGATAAACAAGTAGTTAAGCAAAATATACCTAAACTAAGAAGAGAATTATGAAAGTGAAGAAATAGACAAAAGAGAAGAAAATTCAGGTGCTGTAATTTGAATAAATAAAACAGGAAGAAGCTCCCTCGCTTTCCTTTCTATTTATTAATTTCTAGTTCCATATATATGTGGGCGCTGGCATGGCTATACAGTAGAACAAGAAGGGGTTGATTAATGAGTATTTCATCCCTCCACTTAATTTTTTTCTTCTTAAAATCATGATAATTGTGGGCTAGAAAAGGAAGCTATTTACAATCGAGTCTAAGATTTTGGGCGTGGAAGAAATTGCGTACCGGGCATGAAAGCATTAAAGTGAAAGGGAGATGAAGAAGGAAGACTTAATGTTTCTGCGTTACTACTGACAGTAGTAGCTGGGGCATGCGCAGCAGCTGCATTGGCAAGATTAGGCTGCTGAAGTGCAAGAGAAGACCCCTCACCGGCACTGTAACGACTTTCAGGGCCTTGATCATACAGAATTCCTCTAAAGACATGCCCTCCAATCTTCGCACTTGTCTGATACCCATATTCCTCCACTTCATCCCCCATTGAACTCACTCTAATGCAGCAGAATGACGCCATCGCGTGCACTTCTGCTGGAAGATGATTTCCCTCTTTTGACCCTGAATATATAAAAAAAAATATAAAAGAAAAAAGAAAAGAAAAAGAAAAGTTTAGGGTTCCCAGAAAATCACATTGAGCACAAGCAAATGATTTGGCTGAGTGGAAATTAATTAACAGTACCAGGAGAGGGGAATTGTCGGTGTCTTTTAGGGTTATGATGTACTTGAAGGTGCTGTGGATCAAGAACAGGTGGTACTGGAAGCTGTTGCTGTTGCTGTTGCTGCTGCTGCTGCTGCTGCCTCTGGCGCCTCCTATACAAAGGAACCCAAGTGCTCTTCACGTGGGTTTCGCACTGAAACCCTTTATTCTTACAGCAAGTTCTGCACCTCATGTATACACAATCCTTCTTCCCTTGGTTCCCACAGTCTTGGCACCTTGATGAACCCCCCACCATTCCTCCTCCTCGCCCCATCATCATCCTTTACATCTCCTCCTTTTTTTGGCCTTCTTTGGTGGTGGTGTAATTATTGAGTTCTGAAATATTTGAGAGCCATTGTTAAAACTTCAAAGGCATTCAAGAGCTAGCTAAAAATAGATTAAACCACTGCAACGCCGCCATACCAATTATATATAGCTTTTTTATACTATATATAAAATCCCACAATATCCTCTCAGTCTTGGACCTTGGTTCTTACCCAGCACAAAAAACCATAGAATAATAAATAAAAGGAGGGGGAGAAGGAGAAGAAAGAAAAAGTACCAGAGAGAAAATTTATTATCAAGGACATGATGATGATTATACAAGTCCAACGGATTTGTGGGGGTGTGTCTGTCATGTGTATGTGTTTGTGTTTGTTGGGGTGTAGGAAAATTGTATATCTCACTAACTTCTGTTTGGAGTATAGTGGGGTAAGTAAAAGTTACTGCTGAAAGCTTAAAAGCCACAGTATTCTACACACACAGTACAGTACATTTTCTTAATCACCGAGCTAATGTGACTGTGAGTCTCACACTGACTGACAGCTTTAACATATATTCGTCCTTTTACCGGAGAAGCCGCGTTTGTGACACTTCCTTCCTCTCGACGTGGTGGGTTTTCGTTTGAAGCACCCTTTCTCGTCATGTCTTTCATGCCCATTTATGTAAATTAATTTCCCTTCAAATACTCTGTGGCACCAGGGAGCACATTTGCAATTTGTTTTTTTCTACTGTTTATAGTCGCTTCTTTTCCTTGCTAAGTGCTGCCAAGGTATTAGTAGCTTTTTACCATAAATTTTCTTATCAAGTTACGAGGCATTTTATTTTTTTTTATTTTTTTATTTATTTTTGTATGAGTAAAAGATTAAAATTAAACAAGCCTAAAGCAAATTAAAATAAGAATAAAAATGGAGGTTCCCATTTATAATATAGGGGAAAAGAGAGGGTGAAAATGCTCCCAGAAAAAGATATAGCTGCGGCCCAAAGTGCCACAGAGTGAGCACAGAAGTTTGCACTTCTATTGATTTTTCGAGCTTTCCAAACGAGGCATTTTATAATTAGTAAAATCAAATGATCAAGTCTCCCCCCCCAAACCCCAAAAAAAAAAAAAACCGACTTGTTAATTTAAGAAATAGTATTATTTTCATTTCACTTATAATGAGGAGAAATCATTTCATAATTAAGATTTAATATTGTTTCATTTAATAGTATAGATGATGTCACGTGATAAATATATTGATATGTCATCTAAAATTTTAAACGATGTAACATTATTTATACCATTATATACAATAATATTAAATCTTAATCAATAAATTGCTTCTATTCATTTTAGGATTTGGCTTAAATGTTGTAAAAAATTATAGCATATGTGTGGTAGCTTTTTTAACGGTTGAAATTTAATTTTACTTTTTTTTTATATATATATATAAAAACTTCAAATTAAATTTTAACCATTAAATGATGTAATTTTTTTACAGCATTTAAGTCAAATACTTCATTTTAAGTGAAATTAATAGGATTTTTGTCCTTAATTTAATTAATTAGTGATCAATTTATTAATTATACACTCTTAATTATTTTATAAATTATAAATTGTCACGTTAATTTGTAATAAAATTATAATAAAAGTTATAATATCTCATATATTTTCCTAGATAAATTTTGAAGTACGTGAAGCATCTCATCTTAAGCTCTCATATGAGAGGTCCACAAGCAATTAGAAAGTTGTTTGGAAATTCGATGTATCAAATGGTAGTCTATTACACGCTAATGCCTGCTAATGTTAGCGTGCCAAATTTGAAGGACATAAAAACCAAGATTATCTTGCCTTTTTCAATAATTGCTAGAAGGAAAGTGGGGGTCATGTTTACTAGTCAAAAGCTTCTAATCGCATTTGCCCTTTTGGGATTAAAAAGTGGCTTCACTATTGATTTGTCTTTTTCCTGGTAATTAACCATGATCTGGAGGACTCAAAAAGAAAAACATGAAAATGTCATCATACTCACAAGTCACAAGGAAGGTAATAAAACAATTATTGACGAAAATTGATGTTCGACAAAAGACTAAGATTGGCCAGCGATTTTTCAGGTTAAAATTGTGGAAAGTGTATTTTTTGAAAATGAAATTTTTAAAAAATTACGATTTAAAAACATAAAAAAATACGTGTTTTTAAATATCAAGCAATGAAGTACATTTTTAAAAACGCATAATTTTAAAAGTTAAAATACAATTTTAAAATTTAAATTACAATTTCACCGAACACTGAACTGTATTTATAAAAATCATATTTTCAAATCAATATTTTTTTAAATCACAAAGCTTTTATGAGAAAATATAACACACCAATCGATATAAAATGAATATTATAAATAGAAGTATCCTTTCAAAATCTATAATGTAAGGAATGAGCTCTTACTAGGTGGCAGGGTTGTATCATGATTTTGGTACAAAGATGGGGAGGAAGACAAAAAGCATGAAAGGCATTCATTGGCAATTGGCATTCTAATAGATTGAGAGAAATTCAAAAGACATTCTTCATGAATCTGGTTATGTTTTGCTTCTTCTTCTTTTTTTTTTTTAAAGAGTATTGTCATAACAAATTCAATAGGCCAGGAATTATTGTTTGAGAAGCAGAAACCTTTATTTGTATTAATTAGTAATCCTTATCCCTAAAGATTAGAGTAGTTATTTAATTTGTTTTAAGATATTTAGTAATTCTCAATATTAGGAATTTTAGCTTATATAAAGATACGTTTTTATCGTTGATTGAATCATCTATTTTTTTTATGGATTCAAATGATCATTTTCATTGTTTAAATTTTATTTGTTACATTTAATGATATATACGATATCATGTCATTTAAAACTTTAAATAATTAGAAACTTACAAATAAAACAGTTGGCGGTAGGTCAGTGTAGACCCACAACATGTGTAGACCCACGGCATTGTCGTTGGTGTTTTTTTCCGGAAGTATTTTGGTTATTTTTGTTTTTTTCATTCGTTAGAATCTTAATCTAAGGGCGATTGAAAGGAGCTAATACATCAAACACACTTATTGCAAACTTTTAAATGTTTGAAGAGACATTTCATAATCCACAACAGTTCCGGATAAGTGAAATTGATCCAAAAATAAAGAAGAAGCAAAACACATCAATTGATAGAGAACACATTGTCCTCTGACACCACCACAAGTTTCCAAACTAATTTGCAATTGAAAGAAAGTAAAAACTATAGGAAAACGTCCATCAAACTCTTAAACAAATCCAAAGAGAGAGTTCTAAAAGCCGTATGACAGCGAAATTCCACCATGTCGACATGAAGAGGCAGGTGGCAATGTCACCCACCACTCTTATCTCTCTGCCCTTGCCGTAGATATGTCTTTATTCGTAGCAATCCTGTGCCACTCATAAACATCTACCCTAAACAAAACACGAAATGGTCCTTAAAAGAGAAATGTTAGGTGTCTATTTTTTTTTTCATTTTTGTCCATTTACTTTGTCTTTTAGGCCGAAAAAAAAAAGAAAAAAAAAAAAGCCCAATAGAGTTGATAGACCAAAAAAAGATGGATACCTAACATTTATCTACTTAAAAGGTTGTATAAGGAATATGAATGCAACCAAGATTTCTCTTCCCGTGCATAACATAAATTATGAGTAAAAGCTTAGGTCTCTTTCAAGTTTGCCATTTTTTTTTGTAGTGTTATTAAAATTGTGAATACCAAAAAAAAAAAAATTGAAATTATGTTTAAATGTTTTAAATAAATAAAAAACAAAATTCGGAATATATGTTTGAAAATGTGAATTAACTTGAATATATTTGGAAATAGTAAAATTAAAACGGAATATAATAATAATAAATAAATAACTAAAAACATCAAGCTGAAAAAAAAAAAAAAATAAAAACAAAAACGAAGTGGTTCGAAAAACAACCCATAAGGGTGATAGGGCCACCTACCGGAAGTGGTTCAATTACCACCACAACTTATAAGGGGTGAGCCAATCCATCCCTTGTGGACTGACTCGACCACCACCCTCCTCCCTTTTTTTTTAATTGCTTTCTTCTTCTTTTTTAATTAAATTTTTGTTTTCGAGTTGGGTAGAAAAGAATTTGAGTTGGGTATAAACACATCTAAACATAAACTCAAAAAATAAAAGAAAATAGTTAAAAATAAAACTACACCCAAATAATTTTTAGGTGCATATATATATAAAAAAAAAAATCAGTTGATCGAACACCATACTCCAAGCAGAAACTAAGTAGGGTGTGCCAACGGGAAACACTCGGATGTCTAAGTCATTTTTCGCTTATAAAAGGAAAGTGCAGAAGGTTAGTTCGGTGGTAAGATCTGAATGGGGAGATTCACGGGTAACTTCGGAGGGTGGGGAAGGAAGAGCTGGTGTGGCACGTCAAAGGCCCTCACGCAATACCACGCACAGGGAAGGGTGGCAGGTGGGAGGAGAGTTCCTCCCCGTTTAAGAAGGGTATAGATATGGTCTATAGCCAAAAAGAAGAAGTCAAATCAAAAGCAACTGGGCAAGCAAATGCCGCTGCTGCAGGTCCAGTTATGGAGCTAGTAAGACAGAGAAACGATGGAAGGCATTTGATGGGCAGTGGTCAAGACAGCAATGGCAGCGGAGCTGACCAAGTAAAGTGGGAATGTGTGATTGTGGAGGTGGTAGACAGGCAATAGTGATGCCATGAAGGTGGTGATGATAGCGCAAAGGTGATAACAGTACTGTAGGGTGCATTGTGGTCCCATGTGTTGGCAGATTGGAAGAACCATTGTTGATGTTGCCAGAGAGTAGAGTCTAAGAGAGTGTAATCCTGATCCACAACTCCATTAGTTGTACAAGTCCACAAAATTTTGAAGCCAATGTATTGAGATTCAAAAAAAGAGAATAAAGTTTTTCCTCTAACTACTTACATGTGCTCAAAATACACGTTGGATCAAAGACAAAAGGGAAGTTTTAGAACACTTGAGCAAAAAACCTCAATGACCAAGTATCTTAACAAGTCTCTAAACTTTTTCCTTGCAGTCTGGAGATCAAAACAGAGCCATAATATCCCCGAGTTTTCAGGAACATACCAAACCCCCAAAGCATATCATTAAAAAGTGTGTATGAAAGCAACAGAAGATTACTAAAAGCAGTCGAATATGGATGATCATGGGCCAAACAGAGAGAAAATGCAAATCCACTCCTAGACACCAGAGAGTTGTACAAGGATCGGGATCCCCTGCACTAGAGAGGAAGGCTGCGGGACACACCTGGCCAGGCAGCCCGAAGTGCTAGGCTCATCTGCCAGGGCCCTGTACCCTGCTCTATAGAGGTGCCCGAATTGCTAGCAACATATTTTGACGAAAACCTTAAATCTAAATCCTCCTGCCGAGTATTCAAGTATTTCTTTTTCAAGAAGCATGTTTTTACGAAAAAGACTGGGATTCATTTAACAAGAACCAGTATAACACTATCCAGAAATTAAAAGATTCAAAAGAATACTGTCTCTGCTAAATCTTTTTAGACCAAACTACGATCCTTAAATTATGCCTCTCTCTCTATTTTTAAAATCCAAAACTGAGTTCCCGTTTGTTCAGGTGTAGAAGAATACATCTGATCTAATCAAATACATACGCATCTAAATTAAATACAAACCCAATTTTTCATTGCTTCAGGCATCAACAATTGACAAGAAAGCAAACAACACAGAAGTAAGTGCACCAAACAGCAACAATCAAAATGGCCAAACATGGGTTTCATTTCAGCCTTCCAAACCTTTCAATCTTCCATTTTCCTCAAAATCTCTCAAATGTAGCAAAAACATTCCAACCCCAACAGTAGCAACAACAATCACAATAACAATCACCAACATATGCACAGATGCATAAACAATCAAGTTGTTCACTAAAAATTGAGGATCTTTGATTCTTTATAGGCAATGAAAGATAGCAAGTCAATTACACAACAACCACATATACCAAGCCCAAGCACCATACCCTAAAATCAACAAACTACTTAACCCAAATACGCTAATTACACCTAAACCCGAATCTAATAGTTACCCAACATCATTTTCCCCACCATTTTCCCCAAATACCTTACTAGCATTTGTGCTTCAAGCCCAGACCATGCTTGCCACGCACGCAACCAGGCCTCACAAACAGGTAGGGCGACCTCTTCGAGTTGTTCATCTTGGAGAACACCCTCTTTCCCAACTTCCTCATCCTCTGCCTCCCGACCTTGTCGCTCACATCCCACGGCACAAGCTCGTCGTCCAAGTCACACCCATCATCCCCATTATCATCATCTTCATCCTCATCATCATCATCATATTGTTCCTCACCATGCCCACCATCACCATAACCATAACCGTAATACCCACCATCGTATTTCACATCCCCACCGTCATCATGAAGATCTACTTGAGGGGTTTCGATTTGGGCATCGTTTACATAACCAGGCAACGAGATCTCGGAGCCTAATGAACCAATTTCATTTCCGATGCTATCTTCTATTTCCTCTTGTTCTTGTTCTTGTTCTTGTTCTTTATCTGAGTCAGCGTCAGAGGCGTTAAGCAATTCCCAGTGGGACAGGCCCTGCTCTTCGACTTGGACGAAATCAATGTCTTCGATCCAGAGGAATTCCATGGACGATGATGCTGATGAGGCCCCAGAGTTCTTTGCCATTTTCTCAATAAAGTTTCTTTTTTTCTTATCCTTGTTTGTTTGCTTGCACTTCTTCTCCTCCTTTTTTTCTTTTTATTTGGGTTGAGACTTGGTCTGCACGTAACTGACGATGTGTCACTGCCCCATAAAGCGATGGTACGTATACTTGACCAATGGTGTAACGCCACGCGTATTTTATTCGGTGCCCGTACGGATCGCATCTTTTAAACTAATTTATAGCGTTAAAGCCGAGCTTGTTTACCAAGTACTTCTCACTTTTTCTTCTTTTTTCCTTTTTAATTTTTTTTTCAAAATCAAACCCTATTTTTATTTTTTTATCGATTACTTTTAAATAATTTTTTTTATTTTTTTTTACCACATCATTTATTTTTTATTACTATTCAAATAAAAATTTACTAATATTTTTTTTTTACTTTTATATAAAAAATTTATAATATTCTTCTTAATATCATTTATATTATATTATTATTCAAAAACAAAAAAAACTTAAAAACATTTGACAAAGACCCCTATCACCTCTATGAACTATTACAACTTAAAAATACAATTTCAAAATAATTACCAATTTTGCCACCACTTTTACACTAACCAGATTGAAATGGAGAGAATTCAAATACGTGAGCATGTGATTCGAAGTGTTAAACTTTTTTAGTGATTGACGAAAAAGATAACTCCCCTGATTTAATTAACTACTACTACTCTAAGATACTTAAGTAAATTACTACTACTATAGTATAAGCTAATGCAAATGTAACTTCAAAATAATTTCAGGAGCTTCATGGGATATATGCTTAAGAGTGGTCTCTTATCATACCAACGTCTTCTACCGAGTGTATAATTATACTTTCATAACACAATTCACATTACATTTATTATATTAATTATTAAAATATAAATTGTCGCATAGCAGTCCACGTAATACCATTTTTATAAAATGTGAACTATCATATGAATTTATAGAAAAATATAAATTAAAAAAAAAAAAACTGTAATATTCCGAACATTTTTCTTACTTGTATGTCTCACGTTGCAACATTTCAGAGCACATGGGCAAACTTAGTGACCTCTTTCGCTCTATGTTGAAACTATGAAATGTTTAATCTTTAGCTGCTCAATTATAAAGTAATACGTCAGGTTTTAGGCAACAAATATATTTCACTCATTTCTGTTTTAGTGGTTTTTTTTTTTTTTTTTTTTTTGTATACAGCTTATCTTAAGTTTTACCTGCGTGACAAATCGTTTTTTGAATTCTTAATTTTATAAATTTAACTTTGTTTAATTTTGCTCATATAATAATTAGGTGCTTCCATCCCCTTACCACTCTCAAAAATGGGGTGGGTAGGTCGACCTGGTGTGGCCACAAGATGTATGTTTTTCTTTTCTTTTTCGACACAAAGAGTTTATAATGGTTATAGAAATGAAGCATGATGATAGTGTTTCGGCCACACACACCTTACCACCTATATTTTAATGTCGGATGATTAGTATTAGGGTATGATTGGTACACGAAATTGTTATTTTTGAAATAGCAAAAAATAACTTTTATTAAATGTTTTTTTAAAAAAAGTAAAATAAAATAATCTTAGTGTTAAAGCATACATATACGTTAATACTTGAAATAGTCATCCCCATAACTATGAATGAACGACTATTTTTTCAAATTTTTTTTTTTAGTGTGAATCTGTCATATTTCATTGATAATAAATTCAGAGCATAAAGCTCTTACATCAAAGTATAAAATGCAGATAAACATAGAACAAAGTTATAAAATTACACAGCTATAGATTTTAATAAAAGAATAATAACAATTAAAGAACAATCTATGACTTCAACTTTCGATAATCCGTGAGCAGATTTGCACCGAGCAAACTAGATCTGAGACGTGAGTAGTCCAAATTCTCACCTCTTATTTTCCGGCTGTGAGAAATAGACTCTCACACCAATCTACGTCTCATTGACCCTAAAGGTTAAGAGAAAAATACCTGCACATAAGACGGGACAAACAAAAACAGGAAAAAATAAAGAACATAAAATAAAGGCACCGAGCAGATCCACCTACGGGAGGCGATACGAACGAGGAAAATAATCGGTGAAGACAAATCTGGGGTTGAGAGCAGCGAGGGGTGGAGGAGGCCAGCCATCATGGAATGAAAGAGAAGTTGGTAAAGTTGCTGTGCCGGGATAGGACCTCCAAAAAGGCTAAAAGTGCTTTCGAATAGGCAAGAAGGGGAGGGAGAAGAAGGAAAGGGGGAGGGGGGAGGAGAAGAGATTCTCCCTCCTCCCAAGGCAACCGAAATGACTATTCCTTCAATTGAGAGAATAGTTACTCGTCTCAATTTGAGAGGAATTGTTATTTTTTCAATAAAATGAATAGTCATTTCTTCATGTTCATAAGAATGGTTATTTCAAGACTAATCTATTACACTTATTTAATTCTTAATAAATATTATTTCAAAGAATAGTTATTTTTTTATCAAACATAACCTTAATACTTCCGCTTAAGGAGACGAAAAATAGAAAACAAGTAGAAATAAATTTTTTGGAAGTATTGACGAGAAGCACTCTAATCCCTTAGTCGGTAAGAGATTATTGAAAGCAATGGAAAGCAACAAAGTTAGGAATGGCTTAAAAAGTTACCTACTACATAGTACAAACATCTATGTCCGAAACATGGCTAAATAGGTCACCTTTAATTTGTGGTTTCACTACAAACATTCATTGGATCTACTCATTTGGGTTGGGTAGTGGAAAAGGAATCATGATCAAGTGCAATCAGTTATTCGTATTGCAATACAAACAGTTTATGTGGGGAGACTCGATCAAGTTCTACCTGCTCAGACAAGAAACTCAATTACCTATCCGAATAGATGGAACCCAGATGTCTTCTCACATAAACATCGATCCTCATATGTGGAAAAGATCTATCTCTATGATTGTAATTGTGGGTGTATTCGATAACCTTTTTTAAGAGATATGTTTTGTATTTTTGGTTGAAAAAATATTTTGATGTGATGTAAAAGTAAAAAAGTTTTGAATTTTTTGTGAGTGCTTTGCATTAAAAGTTACTTGTTAATGTTTTGATTTTTTAGTTATCTCTTTTCTTTCTTGCTTTCTTGTCAATCTCAACCCCAGGAGAAAAAAACGATTACTTAAAGGGAAAGAAGAAAGAGAAAAAGAAAAAGAAAAAAGAATAAAGGAAAGTAAGAAAAAGAAGTATAGGAAAGATCAAGATGGGTTGGCTTCCAACTTAAGATTCCCACGATTTGAAAAAGTTTTGTAGTTGTACAATTCATGTGCATAGTGATTTCACCTTCATAAAATATACTGGTTTCTTTCACCAGAGGTAAGCCCTTTATGTTTATTCGCACTGAAGAAATTCAATGATCATCAGTGAGCAATATATTTTGAAATTGCATCAGGTAAACCTTCTTCTACATATTAGTCCTAAATTTAAATCTTAAAATTTTATTTGTTTTTCTGGCATTTGGAGAAATTGACATGTTGATTGTAATCAACTTCTTTGATTAGATATGTCTCGGAAATCTTCTTAGCCCTTCTTATTGTTTTGAGTGTTTTTTTGTTTTGAATTGTCTGTTAATATTTTTAGTTTTTTTTTTTTATATATAAAAAAATGTTATCAAACAAATGCGACTAGATCTAACGCAGCCTTTGATGGGTTGGGGGGATAATCATGATTTGCATTCCGATGACAAGTGGCGCTGGAATTTGTTTCATAAGAGGATGCATCCATTGCAGCCGCCCTCACAAAGTTCAGATAGCACACAATGCTATCAAGCATATAATATAATGGCTTTGATTGCATGACAAAAATAAAAGAAAAATTCTGTTTTCTTCTTTGTGGCTCCATACTCATAAATTGCCTATAAGAATATAGACAGCAATCGGTCACCAACGTCCTTTGATGGCTCATAAACGTCACGCCATAAGGATCGAGATTTTTTATAATTGGAGATCTCTGTTATTATTTAATTGCCATCTTTTTTGGATAGAGGCCTATAAGAGGAGACTCCTTTGTTTGAGTAGGGGCTTGCTTAGCAGCGGAGCCCTCTCTTGCCCCCTACAATTTCTCTTACCCCTCTTTGAGCAAGGGATTGTAGGGGATTCGACTCCGAGTTTTAAAGGAAAGCTGCAAAGAGGATGGAATTTTTAAGCCTGTTTGAATGTTAGATGTTTTTTTATTGAACTCAATTTTTCTCAAAAGTTAACTATCTTCAACAACTCAAATTTATTACTAATCAAAAATAATATAAAAAATTATATTTTTATATATAAAAAAAAAATGATATATATATATATATTGAGGGTGGCTCGAAGCAAATTTCGGGGTGGCTAATCCACCTCCACACGTTTGGGGTGGTTCGGCCACCCCTAGGGGTGGTTTCGAACCACCCCACAGTTTTTCTTTATTCTTTTTTTTATTATTGTATTTTTTAAAAAATTTTAAGAATTAAAATATAAATTTATTATATTTTTTTTCAAATATATTCACCTACTCAAATTTTTTTCTAAACCATTCAAATATAATGCTAATTTTTTTCTCGATAACCATTAAATCACAAAAAAATTAAAAAAATCGAATAAAATTTAACACACAAATGAGCCCTAAATATATTTTTGTTGATTTCTTAATAATAATGTTTATTGACAATAAAGTACCGCTACATGTAGTTAGAGATTAAGGATGAGTTAATGATAGTTAAGTTTTATCAAATTTATTTTAATGAAATCTATGTGGGGATCGAAGATGTTAAGTTTGGCACCGTCATTTATGTACCTTAGGATTTATTAATGGATCTTGTTCAAGGGCGGACATACGTGATGATATGGCCCCCAAAAAATTTTAAACTTCTATAGGTGAGATTTGGATCCCCAACAACTTTTTGTCAAAATTGTTAACAATCTGAACAAAAAATAGAGAGGCCTATAGCCTCCGCCCCCCCCCCCCCCCCCCCCTTCTCTCCAATACCCCAACGTATTGGTGCACTACTTGATATCTACTCAGGCAAGTAATTTCCATAAAAGTTCTCTCACATTTGCTAATTGAATTAATAGCAATCCAAAATGAAAAATTGCTCAAAATTTCTCCATTTCTACAAACTGATTTGTAAAAAGTTCCTACAAACTCGCTTTTAAAAATGACATATATCCTTAACATGTGAGAAACCATGCTAAAAAAAGCATGTAAAAAACACATGCTTAAAATATACATATCACTTTTAAATACGGGTTTATTAAAAATCTGTCCTAAAATGAAAGTCCTTTCACATGAAGTGGACTCCTTTTGTGTTTTAACCCCACAGAAAATTCTAGTTTTAACCCCACAGAAAAATCTAGTTTTGCCCCTGGATCCCTGATCTTGTCCACCTTGCTTTAATATTTTAATGTTCGCTGATGGTATTGTTACTGCAAGCTTTTAAGTTTTGGTATTGGCTAAGAATTCAGTATCAGGCTCATCCATGGCTCCTACGAAATTTTCCATTATACTGAGTTAAGCATGTAGAGATAATAATTAAAAAAAAAAATACAGTAACAAATTCTTTTACAATAGCAAAAGTAGCAATGGACTGAAGTATTAAGAGAATTAATAGATCAGTCCTTTTCTTAATTTTCTTCATAAGGTTATTACGTACTAACAATGAGAGGAGCAAGAATGTTGTGGCAAATAAAAAGTGGAGGCAAAAAGAGCAGCCATTGAGAGAAAAGACATGCTATTCTTATACAAAATCATCAATACTCTTACAATCGTTCAACTAGATTTCTTCAAAATTAGAGAAAACAAATCCAGAAATAGATTACCTAGGATAACTCTCAAAGATAACACCGTAAGGATGAATTTATTTCATATTCCAAACTTTTCTTTTGGCCAGCAGAAGCGTGATCCCATGTCTTGTGGACAATTTAATCAGGCTACACATGAACTGCACCAAAGGCAACCAAAATAAGGTAAGTGGCTAAATGGGGAAAAAGAAACAATATAAGGTCCAGATTATAAGAAAATGTTTGGAATACTACAATTTCCTTACAATCTGGTGTGACAATCCATAATTGATGAAATGATTCATAGTGTATGGTTGACAAGTCATCCACTAGCTAACTAAATTAACAAGTTAAATTTTTTACTTAATCATTTAACCAATTAGATACTGTTCCGTCATTTTGAAAAAAAAACTTGTAGTAAAAGGTGTAGTACCTCTTGCAGCACTCAAAAACTATATCATATAGCCGCAATCAAGGCTTCAGATTTCGAAACCCCATACATTTGCCTAGAATCAGAACTAGCTCAAAACAATAATTTCCAGGGAGCCAAAAAACATTAAAAAAAAACAACAGCAGGTAAGGAAAAATTCAATTATCATTCCAGGTTATAACTTTGTTGCTTCATACATGTTCGTAGACATCAAAACAATAAATGAATATCAGCAAACAGACCACTACTCAGCACATATGATTTCAGGTACACCAGAGGGGAGAAGTAATGTCAAATCTCAACCATTCACATGAACCATACTAAAAAAATGTACTATTGGAGACAACTGCCACTTGCTACTTAGTTTTACCCATTACAACGTGCATATATCAGACCAAAACACCTTTCTCTGCTCCACCATGGAATCATCTAATCAAAATTCAACACATCTTTGTGCCAGAACTTCAAGTAAACAATACTTGCTCACATTCATTTTCTTTAGGTCAATGGTCAAAGAGTTAAGTTTGTACTCTATAGGACAGCCCACATCCATTTACCAAAGAGAAATGCTATTCATCACACTTTTATCCTACTTTGTTGATGTGGCACTGCAAATCAACCATTGAATTTTTTATTAACAAGAACTGATCCACAATGCCACATCAGCAAAATGGAATAAAAATGTGGTTTATAATATTTATCTTTACCAAAAAGCATATGGAAATGGAAATAGCTATTAATAACAGTGAATATGAATCAAACAAGGCACAACATAAATAATAATTTCAGGGAGAAGACCAAATACAGTGGCAACAAGGGTCTCTATCTTATTTAGACAATAAGCATACGGGAACATAGTGGCTAAATGGGTCTCTTTGTACCAATCATTTAGAACAAACAGCAATGGATCATGATCATGTAAGAGGCCGAATGCACCCATCATACAAAGTAACAGGACAATCAACCACTCGTAAAGAAAATACATGTCCAACAATATGAACGTTTCATGAGCACCACTTATAAAAAAGCTGTCAGAGGCAAACATCTTTAATTGAGTGCCACATCAAACTGACGGTTTAAAAATTAGCTAAGTCTGCACTCGGAAGTATGGAACCTGAAACTTGGACAAAAAGAAACAAAAAGTTCAAAGGGAGAAATATAGAAAAATTAAGGTTTCCCCAAAACTTGTAAATTTGTAATTCATAAAAACAAAAAACAAAACAAAAAAAGAAAGAAAGAATGAATTACTTTTTTTTGATGAGTAAAGAAAGAATGAATTACTTAAACAGGGACAATAAAACTTTTACTGCAATCCAATCAAACCCCAATTCATCACAGAAAGAGAAAATATATGTATCACCAAATGGCATCTGCATAACATGCCTATGACCATCATCTAATTTAACAAGGGCCCTTAGATATTCTTGTCTATGAACAACTAACAAGAATAGCTCAAATCAAAATTTTGACACTTTTTATTACATTGAAAATCATAATCAACTAAATAAAGGGTAAGAAAAAGAAAAAAAAAAAAGATGCAATAAGGACAGAGCATAAACAATTCATTAAGAACCTAACTCTTTCTTTAGGATTTCTTACCTTTTACCTGCAGATATGAATCAACCAACATGGTCGCTTTTGCTGCCAAAAGGATGTTGAAAAAAAGATTGAAAAATGCTCCTGGTCCAATATCTTGATCATCTTATCTGAGAAGGAGAACAGAACAACCCAGAAGCATCTGCCCCAACAACTGCAAGATCACAAACAGTACATAGCTGCCCTTCCTGGCTTGGCACAAACCGGGAACTACAGTATGGGCAAGAGACATCCTTCTGTCCTCGGTAAATTGGCACATATGTAGCCCCACAAATAACAAATGGGTTTCTGAAATCATAGTTCAACTGGGCAGCATCTGTCATATTCCTCTCTGCAGCCTGCAGCACTTGCCTGGCTGTCTTTGCTTGGTTCTCGACGGTGGGGTTGGTCTCTAGAAGCCGCCGGGCAAAGTTAGCAGCTGTGGCAAGGTTCTTTGCCTTGTAGCAAACAGTCATTGCATTAAGCAAGGCAAGCCTTAAGTGAGCGATTTGAAGGTTGCAGTGAGTGAAATAGGCTGCAAGTTCTTGCTGGCGTACTGGATTGTCCTTAATTTCCCTCCTCTTAAGCTCCATTTGCAAACCCAAAACATACTCTTTCACTATAATGATCAACTCCTTGACTTCGTCGACTTCCCTCCTCGACTCAACAACAATCAGAGGAATAGTATGAAGAATGCTAATAAAAACCCGAAGAGCCTCAGTGAATTTTCCAGCCGTTGTCGCCTTGTAACTTGCCTTAAGCTTCTCTTCCAACTCAGAGAAATTGAACACGAGTGCTGGTGGACCCCTCACATTTGGACTAGCAGACTCATTCCATCCTCGTTCAACAGCAAGTGATATCACTGGAGCAGATGAAAATGCACGTAAATAGGAATGACTGCCAGTGTGAAGATCAAGAAACATGGGTCTCAAAGGTGCAAAGTTTTTTATTCCAAGTTGTCTGCTCAGTAACCGCATTGCAGTATCAAAATTGCCAGCAGCTGCATGTTCAGCAGCAAGTGACGACCTCTGGGTCCAAATCTGGTTTACAGGCATGCCAGGCGTCGGGGCCACAAAAACTGAAGAGCGAGCATTGACAGATGCCTTTGGAGTATCTGCTTCAGGGGGGAGCTCCAAATCTTCAAGGTCCCATCCTCCCTCTTCCTCGATGTCTTCAGCCACTTCCCCATCCTCTAAAATTGCATTAACATCCCCATTCTGCAAGCCATCAACATCAACCATTTCCAGTTCCTCACCCCAATCACCATCAACCGCCTCATCCTCTTCATCTGCAGCTCCCCTACCAATATTATCCAGCCCACCTTCAAATATTCCTTTCATGACTCTGAGAAGTGGCCAATCACCACTGCACATAATAGGGGCTGGGGGCATCAGGAGGGAGGCTGCTTTCCCCTCCGGCAAAGAAGGAACATCATCTCCCAACTCAGTTGCTAGACGTTCAGCAACATCCTGTAGCCCATGGACTGAAGCTGTGATGTAAGCAAGCGGCAAGTGACCAACATTCTCCAAGATCTTAACGCGTTCTCGGACATCACCGAGATATAGAGCATTATGAAACTGACCCATGACATCATTCTTAACTTCAGCAATTTTCAGCATCTTGGACAGCTTTTCATTATTACCAGTTATGAGATAAAGAAAAGACAACCTCTCAAAATTTTTAGTCCTCTGGTAGGCATATTCAACAATACCTGCATTGCCCTGGCGAAGAGCCTCCACCCCCAATCTATACCAGTAGTCTTTCTCATCAATTGCTGTCGCTGACGCAACAGCAATTTGGATGTTCCCACTATCTATAGCTAAATTGAACCTAGTTCTCTCATCTTTCACAAAATGGAGAGCAACATCGGGGAAACCCTTCTGTTGAAGATAAGCAATCATAGCCTCACCACAAAGCTGTGAGTTCCTTATCATGCTCATAACATGGTCGTATTTCTTCTTCAAAAGGGAAAGCTTGAAAATATATTCTGTTGCATCAATAACTATAGACCTGTTTTTTCCATCACGATCCAAGCAAAAGATAGTATTCCCAGAAACCTTTGTAATGTATATTGGGACATCAAGAGTTCTGATTATCCCACTATCTCCATTTGGAAGGCAGTATTTTATGTGATTTAGAGTCGTGTAAATAAAAACACCATTATCATCCCAGGCACCACTCTTGACACGGATTGTCTCATGAAGAGTGCACTGATGCACAAGCTTCTTGCTGGCAAAGATAATGGCATGCTTGCTGAGTAAAGCAACGCTCTCCATGTCATGAGACCAAACAATGTACTTGACAAAAGGGGTTTGAAGATCACCAAGAACAATTCTCTGCTGGAGATCAAATATAACCACTCTATCCTCAGCCCTACACAGCAAGTTACCTGTTCCAGCATAAAATACTGCATCTGCAGCTATGGGCAGGCCACATTTTTTAACAACCTCATTTTTCAGATTCTTGACTAAGACTTGATTGTTGCTCTTGTCGACCACGGCAAACCTATTCCGAGCCACAAAAACAGCTGATCCTCCAACACCTCTCTTTGCATCTTGCATACTATCACCCCTACCAATGCTATCTTTGGGTATGGAATACAACTCATAAGATCCCCCATCAACATCCGAGCATACAAGAACAGCATTTTCAGTTGGACTGTAAGAAAGAGTTCTCGGACTCTGATTCAAGCTAGTGGAACCAGGGCGTCGAATGGGAATTACCTGTGTATCTCTTTGAGTTGAAAACTCATAGAATCGCAAAAAGCGATCTTTGGTATAGAACAGAGAATCACCACTCACTGCGAAGGCGGGTCGTTCTCTCTCCAACTTGAAAACAATCATACCACTGTCATGACCAGCTGCCAACAGATTCATCTCAGGATGAGATGCAAGAATCCAGAATCGATCATGCTCCCGACGGAAAGTTTGTACTCCAGTTCTCTTTGTTACGTCCCACACACGTATACTTTTGTCCTCCGAGTTGGATACAATTATGTCCTGTTTGGCATGGAACATAACACATGAAACATTATTCATGTGCCCTCTCAATGTGTCCACTTCCCATGCCTTTGTATCTGAAAACAAATGAACAATAATATGATAAATGATCATTAGGAGTTTCCCTTTTTTTTTCCTTGGTCAGAAGAAGATTAACATTTCAAGCCACAAAAACGGAGCAGAAACAAGATTGTCCCAATTGCAGACCAACAGACTTACAATTCAAACTCAACAGAGAAAAAAAAAGAGAATGTTAAGAAATCTTTCTAAATCTCGTAATACTATTTTTTGATAACCAAACAACAATCCAACAATGTTAACCAAAAAAAAAAAAACTGAAATGAAAAAGGATCACCGTTCATCCGCCATAATTTCACTTGGCGATCATCAGCGCCTGACACAATCAGAGGCAGGGTGGGATGAAATCCAGCCCAGTTGACCCCACGGTCATGACCTTCCAAGACATACTTAACAACTGCATCAACACCACCAAAAAGATCTGTGTTCATCTGACTCAGCCGCAAGATGTCATCTGCAGGGGAAACTGTCTTCTTTCTGAGGGCACCAATATCCCAAACACGAACAGTCTGATCTAGGGAGGCAGACACAACAAGGTCTTCTTTAGGGTGGAATGAGGCACACATAACATAGTGATTGTGGCCAGTCAACACAGATATACAAGTGCGTGACTGCCAATTCCAAATACGAATAGTCTGATCATCACTGGCACTCACGATCCATGGGTACTCATGGTGAAACTGCACTGTACGTATATAATCCAGGTGTCCAAGAAGAGTAAAAAGGCACCGGTGCAACTTGTAGTTCCAAACCTTAATCTTGTAATCATCCCCTGAAAAAAAAAAACAACACCTTCATTAGTGCATGTACTGCACCGAACCCCTCAGTAAGTAACTTTACTAATAAATGTACAGTGCTGGAACCCCCTCTCCTAGAACTAACTACATCTATGGATGGGGAGCCCTCTCATCTGGATTAACACAGGCAGAATCACACTCTAACAGGATTAGCATTCTCGGCAAAGAAAGCCCTGTAATTAAAGCAAAGGCAAAAACAATAGTAAATAATGAGGATAAATACAAAGTCAAACTTCATCAAAACACTTATCCCTGTAAGTTTCAACTTCCCTCTCAATTTAAAACTTCTATTATGATGGGGAACTAATCCAATTACAAATAACTACCTACCACAAACAACACACATACTACTTTTTTACAGTTCAATTTTCTTGTTTCAAAATAGTGGTAACTGCACATGAAACTATGAAGAAGAGGAACACAAATAATTATCATCACTACTTTGCATTCATCAGCACTTCAGAAGGTTTGTTAATTATAATTTTTACATATATGTCATTTTTTCTTTTCTTGCTTTTGCAATTTAAATTTTTGGATTATGGTGGTCACTAATATCCATTTAGATTCGCAAATCTTTCTTTCCCTTTCAATTTTGTCGGCTGGTTCACGCATATAATGCAATACTTGGATCTTCTTTTACCATTGATTTGCATTTAGAATTTTTAAGGTACAGCACATGACCAACATGGAACGTTGACTTTCTCTCATCTACATGAACTTCAAACTACATTGTCCTGAAAATTTTGATTTAGATTATGCCATGTCTATATGAGGCACACATGTTTGGCATTTCGGAAAAAAATTGAAAGTTGATTTAGTCATATAGATATTCAATCAATTGCTCAGATTTTGCTTGAAAAGACATCATTGAATGTTGAAATTATTCAATATTAGACAACCCAGGCTACAAATCCTAAGGTGGAAAAGATCTTTAACAGGGGTATTACTGCGAGAAAAAACATTATAAATGAAAAGAAATATGTTCATAATTTTCTTTGACTGAGAAGTTAACACGCACATAGAGAGTTTCCAATCCATGACCTCACTTCCCACCTCATACTTATGGAGAGAGGAAATGTCATGTGAGCTAAAGTTCATTGGTGAAATCCAGTCATCTTTGACTACGTAAGAACAAGGTACAATTTGTTTGTTAATTGTTTAATGGAATTAGTAAATCTTTACAAAAAATGTAATATTGATTCTTGAATAGGGAAAATCTTAGACAAAATTTCATGTCGCTACATAAACCTTTTTATGATGCTAAAACTTAATACAATTGATTTAAATAAGAGATTACGATCCAAATCCCTCCATTCCTAAACCTCTAACCCAAACCCTCAAAATTTCAAATTTCCATTTCCTTTCTCACTTGAGCATTTCCCTTGGCCCCCTAACAGTGAATACAAGCCTAGATCTATACAAATTCAACAGCAACCAACCAAAAGAAACACCCAACTTCATATTACCAATCGGGACATACCACTTACACTATATAATCACAGCCATAATCTACGAATCAATCAACAATTATTAAAATGGCAACAAGATCTGCAATCCCATATCAAACCTAAACCAAAGGCAGCTACAGTTTCAATACCTCCAGACACGAATAGTGGCTGAGATTTGTGGAAATGGACGCCACGAACTGGCCCATCATGCTCGTCGAACCTATCGATCAGAGTTCCCATCCGGTAGTCCCATAGCTGGATCACGCCGCTGTGGAGACTCGCGAGGATCCACGGCCTCTTACTGTGGAAACTCAGCCCCTTTACTCTATTACTCTTCGTCTCGAACTTTGTCAACATCTTCAATCACTGTCCACAAACCGAATCGCATCAAAACCCTCACACAATTCCCAATGAAACGGCACACTCCCCAGCGCAAAACGAAGATACCAGATCCAATCGAATAGGAATTTCAAATCAAAAACTCCTTTACGCAATTATAGCGCACTCTGTTTAATTGCCAACAAAAAAAAATAGGAAACGAACGAAAACTTAGGAATTGAAGTTTAAGCAGTAAGATTCAAAATTTTCCCGGCATGTTCTACAATTTCTCGCCAACCAAACAGAAAGCTAAGTCATCATTTCGATTCAAAATTTGAGATTCCAATGAGGATACGAAAATTCACCTCAGATCTGATCAGTATGGGAAAGGATTAAGCTCAGCAGCATCCACAATCACCCGAACTACCAGATGCGTGTATGTCTGTGTATATATATATAGAGAGAGAGAGAGAGAGGTTTAGGGAGAATTTTAGAGAGAGAAAGAGAGGTAGATCGGAGGGGGGAGAGGGAGAAGATTTATTTGAGTTCTCTCTAGTTAATTTTACAGAGAGAGAAAAACAGAGGGGAGAGAGATGGAATTTAACTAGTTCCATGAGGGTAGGGAGGAAAATATGAAGTAGAGTAATCTTTTATTCTTCTAAATCATTTATTATTTATCGCAATTTTAATTATAACTCCGAACTATAGTTTTTATAAATTGCTAACAGGTCTTGTATAAGCATCTCTCTTCATACAATATTACCCATAAATGTAAAAATCAACTTCAAGATAATAAAAACGATTATGATCAATGAAGACAGTAGTTCGATGAATAATCGTGGATTGGAAAAATCTCATTTTAGAGACTGAGTCTGATTGTCATACAGGATTGTAGCTAATGTATTCATATATATTAATACAGACTAGGACATATCATCAAATAGATAGCTGTGAGATATACATAGGTTCGAATTCCATATCCGCAAGTAATTTATTTGGTGTGTTTTCCTATATTAATATATAAATTATTATTAGGGGAGACTAAATTTGGACAAAAAAAGGGAGAGCCGTTTAGGATTTAAGTAGGGAGCAGTCTCTTAGAGAGTTGTTGTTGAAATGTTATGTGTTTGAGAGATGGGGCATCTCCACTGAGACTCTTAGTGCTATGACTTGTCTATATTCTTTATACGCGGAGTTTGAAGAGAAGTCATTCTACAGAATCGATTTAGGATTAGATTAGGTGTTTGCTGGGTTGAACACGTATTTTAGTAGATTTTCCCATAGTTTTGCCTCATCGAGTGTTCCCCATGACTTTTGGACAGGGTAAGACTTTCGGCGCTATCCAATCAAAGTTTTGAATTAATAGGTTGACGAGATAAACTTCGCTCTCCTTTCGGGTGGCAGTGTGTGTTCATTAATTTAAAGAGTATGCTCGTCTTAGAGGTGGGTCTCGGTGTTAGGGAGAAGACTGTTTCTGGCGGGGTTGGTTGACGATATTTCACTTTATGGGTTTTTAGTACACCGGTTTGCCTCTAAATCAAATGGGCCTCTCGATTATAGTTTTTTTTAAAAATATATATATATATTTTAATTATATGTAATGAGGCATGGGAGACACCTCACAATTATAATTAGTTTAACTCTAAGGGTTGGTTCAAGTGATAAAGATTTTGATCTTTGTGATAATCTCATGAGGTTTAAGGTTCGAATTCTTTAAGTGCAAATAATTTTTTGAGGCCAACCCACCAGCGAAGCCGATTTATTACTCAATTCGTGTGGAGGGACGCTTTACACAAATCTGAAGTTTTATCTAACAAAAGTAGGTACATGAAGTGATCCTACCTTTGAGGAGTTCTTCGTTCATAAAATATATATAATATAATATAGTCAGTGGTGCGGAAACAGTTTAAGGATGCTGAATACCTTAATTATTGCTATAGTATTATATGGAGATTATATGGATATTTGGGACAACTTCCCCACTATATCTGCAGCTTTTCCTCTTAATAAGTAATTTTATAGACAAATATTAGCACGTTTAAATTTAGAAAAGAGAGGCTTACATGCTCATAGGTGCAATTTATAGGAATTTATATACTGACGGAACTTTTAGCAGATGGGAGACACATCTACAGAACAACAGAGCTTTAGGAATTAGTCCTCATTTATTTGGGATTAAGGCAGACATTAGGGTATATTTTACATAAAGCATTTTATAATAATACCAGTTAAATTGTTCTTTTATAGTGACTTCCAGCATAGTTTATTCCCTTTTTCTCTAAATAGATGATATTTAGCGATAATTTGTTTTGATGCTTTTACACGAGTGGGACTAATTACATCAGATGTTCACTGTAACGATTTTCCCATTGTCTAAGGCTTTTTTTTTATTATCATTTTTCTCTCTCCTTTTCTCTCTTTTCTACGCCCTCCGAATCCAGTTATCGAAAATACCAGAAAAAGAAAAGAACAAACAACTTATCCCTAATTAAAAATGATTTGATTTATATTATAAGTATATATATATAAAGAAAAATAAACTTAGAGTCACGAATTTGGACGTGGTCTGCTGGAATCTTTATAAATATATTTTTTTTTGATTAAATTTGTTAATATAGATAGTTGGGGTTACTACAAACTTAAAAATATTTATATACTATTTTTTGTTACTCTTTGTATCTAGAGGTGTACATCTAATGGTCTAAAAGACAGATGCTCTTTACATTCAAATGTACCTTAATGGAGGAACGGACTGTCCCTTCATTCGGATAAAAATTTCTCAGAGTACATGTCCTCATACAAAGATGTTTATACAAAGAGATGAAATTATCTGTCGCCAATCGCATACAATATTTTGTTTCTATCGGCTGAGTTTTCTTAGTAATAATGATAAATTAATGATTGGCATTGTTTTATTGAATTTAAGGGTGTTTTGAGTGCAATTAGGTCCAGTTATATTTGCATAATATGGGGGTTCCATTGAGTTTTTATAGATGACATCGAATATGTAGAGGTGTCCTGTTTCATATTTCTTTTAGGGTATAGCCTCAGGCTATAACTCTTATGGTAGGAATGATATACCCCTCATGAACTAGGACATCTAATGTCAATGTAATTCATTTGTGGTTGGCCCAAATATTTAAATTTTTGTTATTTTGAGGCAGATGGTACATAGATATAGGAGGGATATAAGATTTATGATAAGTGGTCATTTCAAGAAAGAATTTAGAATGAACTAATTGTTATCATATTGTTTATTTAATTTCTTCTTACAGAAATTAAAAATTCGTTTATTATAGGTGGGAAATCACACAATGTTTTTAAGAGGCTATTATATTAGAATACGGAGTCTTACTTTTAAGGCCTCTCTTATAATTGTTATTTATCAAATATATAGATGTATGATACAGTTTCCTTATGTATGATGGGTATATCTCGGTACATACATCACATATTCGTACGATTAGAAACAAAGGTGTTATTATAATCATAGATTAGTCCTCTACTGTCTTTTTTTTTGGATGTTTGTATCAATCAGAAGTTTACCGATTATATTGTTTGGTTCATTAACTCAGAATTATGACTAATTTAGGGGCTTCATTGATTGACACAACAATACATCTACATATCAATATTTATGATATTTATGCAAACTTGCATGATCAACCACTCTACGTTTACAGTGACATTGAGTTGTGTGACTAACGATTTTGGTTTTTTTTAACAATCGAGGATTTAATTTCAAGTTTTATGGAAAGGAGAGGAAAAAAAGTAAAATCAAATATGACCGTTGTAAAAACTACAACACATATTATAATTTTTTTTACAGCAACATAAGCCAAATTCACCTCAATATATACATTTTTAATATACAACGAATCAAAGAAAAAATTAATGAACTTCTATAAATAATAAATATGAGACAATAAAACAAAAACTATTTAAAAACTCTTTTTTTTTCTTTTCTTTTTTTTATATATAACAACAGGGGAAATGGGAAAGGGATCAAGAACTATTTAAAAACTCTTTTTTTTCTTTTTTTTTTATAATTATTTTTTTTTTTTCTTTTTCTTTTTTTATAAGCAACTATTAAAAAACTCTTGATATAAAGGAAGATGCACAATGCCCTGAAGCCTCAAAAAATCCAATCGAGCCTAATTGACTACGGGTTCGAGTGGTCGATTGGGTTGGGTTTTCGGGTTTCACTTGACCTGTTTGGGTTGGCCAATTTTTTTATTTGAAAGAAAGGTTGTGAGGCCTTTTTGTCCCGATTTGGTGAATCTTACATTCTGAATGGTCTATCAACCCATTAACCTATCAACGCCTCCCTCTCTAGCCATCACTCACGATTTTCTTCCCAAAGTCCACACTCCCAAATTGGAAATGCACGCTGGAAAATGTTGACAAATCTCTTGTCGATTGAATGTGTAATACTCTAGTCCTATATTGAAAAGATGATTAGCCTACGATAGATTATAAAAGAATTTATGGTACTAAGTATCTGTTTGAGATTGTAATTTTAAAAAGTGCAATTTTAAAAATAACGATTTTAAAAAGTGCAATTTAAAAACGTGATTTTTAAAAACGCAGTTAAGCATTTGGCAAATCACAATTTGGCATTTAAAATCACAATTTAGCCTTTAAAATTTTGCATTTTCAAAAAAGCATCATTTCAAATCGTAATTTTTAAAAAACGCAGTTTCCAAACGATTCATGTTTTGCAATTTGATTTGAAATCGTACTTATTGTCTATAAAATTGCAATTCCAAATGCACCCTAATAAGTCTTTGTTATAATCCCTTCTATGCTTAGGACTTTATGTCCATCCAGATCTCTACCTCTCTAGTATTATAGTTGTAGTAGGAGTCTTTAATTGTAAGTTGTTCCTGAAGTCAATATTTGTGGTCTTTGTGTCGGTAAGAGTTTAGGAGTCTTTGAGTTATTTTACATTATGAGTCAATTTCTATGGTAGTAAGTTTATTTAAGTCAAGTTTATGAATAAAAATGATATAGAGAAAAGTTTATTTCCAAACTAATGTTTTGAAGGAGGTCTCTAAGAACCTACCCAAATTTATCCGTGACGAAGTTAATCTTTAGGTTTGTAACCGACTTACAAAAGCATGGTTTTGTTATGGTGCATTTAGTATACATCTCTGAGCCTAAATTGAGAGATTGTATAGAAAGAGTGATCAAAATGAAAAGAATTATCAATGCTACATGAATAATGTTTCAACAAAAAAAAGATCCCCAGGTGCCATATAGGAGTGGTGGTTGTTGGCTGGCACATCATATCCGCATCAAAACAAAATTTCTCAACTTCTGGAAGCTGTTCTTTTTCTTCATTTCCTGATTCACAAGAGGAACCACAGGTCACATTAGCACACTTTTCATACCTTATGATAACAATCCATCTTCAATTCTAGATGGCTACTATTATGGTTTGCCCTGAAGAACTTGGACAATCTCCTCGGCTCTTGATTGAATGCCTTTTAAATACTCGGTAAGAACGCGCTGCTGGTAAGAACCTCCTTCCTGAAAGAGAGAGAGAGAGAATGAAATGGATACCATCAGAGAGAAAAAAGAAGGAACAAAATCAGATAAATCAGAAGTGACTCAAACTAAATTTATCTGATGACTGAAATTCAAGGCCAAAGGTGTCTCACTGTTCGGATCAAAGTACGCTCAATCCGTTTCTTAATGACAGCATAAAACTCCTCTGGTGAAATTTCCCCTTTGCCAACTGTCATTCCGTTGATCAAAAGTTTGTTCCATTCTTCCTCAGGAGCTGCCATCCATATAAAGTCTATTAGTAACGTAGATCAGCAAACTTCTCTCTTCTCCAGGAACAGTACTGAAGAAGTAGTTTACTAACATAAAAAATTGTATTCTTTGAAGTGTAACACCTTTTATAATGACTTCAAGAAACTGCTCAGCCTTCAAAACTTCCTCTCCTGCACCAGAAACATCACTAGGGACTGGTCTCTAAAGCATCAACTTTTAAGCGAAAGCAAGTCACAGGAAAATCACTACAAAATTTACTCAAGACAGACAAAAAATAATTAGGGAAAATACATAGGTGTAATAAATTAAATTTTACGTCCATGATATTCAGAAGTTATACTGTCACATATTTTTATTTTGTTGATATAAGAAGTTGCTGTCACATATTAGGGAAATGAATTTAACATATTAAGCAATTAAATTTCAAATTTACCTCACTCTAAATATATAATTTGCATAAAACATCAAATGGATTAATCTTAAACTAATTTATTTTGAGAAGTTTAATCTTAAACTAATAATACTGTAAAAGACCAACACACATCATTCTACCTACATAATTTTGTCAGTAACCAAGTTTTTTTAAAAAAAACTAAATATTTTACTTTTCCTTTATTAATCTGGATGAATATGCGCATACTATATAATAAGTTGAGGTTGTCCCGGAAACATCTAGCCTTATCCAAACCTAGTCATTGTACAATATTTAAGTGCTTTAGCTTTTGGTATTTCCTTTCCTAGAATCAGATTGTTTGCAAAGATAACTTCCAAGTATTGACATTACATGTAACATAGAGGGCAATACCTTTCTTTGCATAACTACGTTTGGCGAGAACTATAGAAGCATAAAGTTGCAAAACCTTTTGCAACATAGCCTCCAGTCCAGGCTTATCCACATCTTCTTTTGCCTGCAGATGAACAAAATATTTTTAGTAACTAAATCATTCATTAAGATGTCAATAAGGACTAGAATCTGAACAATGTTGCAAGAAAAATAAAATAAAATATGAAAATCCAAGCATTACCACAAGTAATATGAAATTGATGAATATTGATGACATGAACATTATAAAAATAAGATTCTTAAATCTATTGGTACAATATACACACCCAATATAACTTTGAACATATATAGAAAGAAGACTGAGTGGCTAGTTTGATGCTCAAAAAAATAAGAGATGAGAACACCCAAGACATAGTGAACCTTTTTTTCTATAAATATCTGGCAATGCCATTTGATGGAAAACATGCCCTAATTTAAGTCATGATTTCTTATTACTACTTAGATTGAGTAAAATGTAATTACACCAGTAGTACTAGCGCAATACTATTTGGCTACCAACAAAAGCTAATTCATGCAGGAAATAATAGAAAGCACAAGACAGACTCACTTGTCGCAGCTGCGCATTAACCTCTGAAAGAAAGCCTTCATCTAGTTGCCCTTCTTGTTCCCTTTGCTCTACCTCCTAAATATCAAAAGAGGGAATTATAAGTTTGCATAAATACATCTCAGTTAGTATTAAAACTCAAAATTTGCTTGGGCAAAAAGACGACACATATTAACAAATTGGTGTGTACTTTCAGCAACCTGGCTGTCCAAGCTGCTTCCATGTGTAGGTTATCTCAAACAACAATGTAGAAGAAGCAACCATCTCCAAGTTCTTAGTTGCTTCTTGTCTTTATATCATTCCATGCATGAATAGTGGCATTATTTCTGTTCTTCAAAATGGTCATGACTAATGGCATTTTTTAAATAGACATCAGTGTAAAATAATAAAAAAAAAAACTATAATTATCAAGATGCAGTTGTGATGTGGGCAAAGTTTGGTCAATAATAGCTTTATCTTCAGATCGCATGATAAGATAATATAGGGAGCACATGAAAAGGTATAGAAAAATAGCTTTTCCATGAAGACACAGAAAGTATCCGCCAGAAGAATGAAAATTAATTTTAAACCAACTTGAATAAAAGACTTACTCTCTCCATTAATTTGAGGACCTCAGGGTCTCTAGGAGGCCAAATAACCTCTTCCACTTCATCAACCACAGGTTTTAATATCTCCTTGAGAACATCAGTGGAAGACTCTATTTTTTCCTGCATATATATATATAAAGGAAAAATTATGAAAGAACTACAGTGGGGAGACGAAGTAATATAAATGAAGCACACTGGAAAATCAAATAACCATTCATTGATGATAAAGGGAGAGAGAAAGAGAGAGAAGGAGAGTGAGAGGGAGAGATAGAGGTACTTTGGTCTTATGGACGAGGCGATCCACTATGCTCATTACAGACGTAGCCAATTCCTCGTAATCTTTCTGCAAAAAGACAAACATTATGTCAGTATTTCTTGTGAAGAGCAGGAAACAGAAAGAAGTCAAACATCACAACGTAATCAAATATTAGAATTAACTAAGTCAAAAGGCATGCTTTATCATCCTCTGATTTGCAGGTATCAGTTCTTGCTGCAAGGCGTATCCAAAAACTCTCATTGAAAGCAAGGACATTCTCAACAACAAGCTTCTGAAGCTGTTCATAGAACAAAAACACAACAATAATAAGGTTAAAGAAATATCTAATAAAAGATATTTGCAATTTCAAGTGAATGGAGCCACATTTACTCATACAAAATGTAATATCACACCCCATACTTCCGAAGAAATTTGAAAACATGCATGTGGAAACATTGGAAAGAGTTTCTACCCTGATTTATAACATCAGAATCTCACATCAAGGAAATGTCCAAGATATTTTTTTCATGAAAATGACTGGAAGCATTGCCTTTTATGGTCTAATCTCGTAATTCCTTTGATAGTCAAACAGAGCAGTGCTCTCCAAACAGTCCTCACAACATCAGAATAATTTGTAATCTTACCAAATTTATTGGAACTAATTTTAACACAGACATTTCACCCAAAACGAAGAGAAATAAAATCGCATAGCACCATCTTCTAATTTTTCCAGGAAAGTACCACGTACTTACTTCAATTGGATTTGCATTCCTCAGTGTATCTATCAGCCTATCCACTTCAACGGTCTTTTTGAAAGCTTCCTCAGCATCTTGACTGGCTGCATAGATCAAATTTCTCCTGTTTTATTAAATGAAAAAAGGCAATTTTACTACCGATAGCTCCCTCAATCAGATAAACAAAAACTGTAAAACCACAAAACTTGAACAGAAATCATTCCAGCATGAGCAAACACAAGTGAATCACATATCATGGCTTTGAATGATTAATGCCATTCCACTTAATTCTCCAAAACTGCAATTCCCACCGAGTAAGCCCCTCAACTCTCATGTCGCAGCATGAGTCCAATGTCACTCTTTTCCCCAGGTGAAATCAATATACAAGTTGTTACCAACCCAATCAGGGTAATTGACACTGTTTTTTTTTTTTTTTTTTTTGGTTCTATTATTCTCATTAAACAAGGTAATTCAGCAAGTCAAAACGAAATATCAGAGAACAGAAAAAGAAATTACCTCCTCTTCCAATCCATTGAAGTGGTCGAAGAAAACGGTTTAAGCCACCGCAATTTGAAAACCCCAGCTCTCCAACTTTGGAACAACGAGCTCTATACCACAGAGCAATGGAAAATTTGTTTAGAAAAAAAAAAAAATCTACATATTTCTCAGCAACCAAACGGGTTGATGAGGAAAAGGATGCGACTAGGTTTTCAATTCAGAGAATCGTAGAGGAATTTTACCTGGTTATGGGGGGAATGAGAAGCCGAAGAGAAGCAAAGAAGGGCTGGTGGGAATGCTGACGTGGCAGAGAACGCCGCCATTTGGTGAGTAGCCAAGTAGTACGAACTTGCGGTGGCGGGAGAGAGGCCACCAAAGACTAACGACCGTTCAAGTTTTGCAACCCAATCTTTTTATAGCCTTTCGTATTTGCAGCGACCACATCAAATTGATAGAGAGGCTTTGGGCCTCAAAGCCCAAATATAATTTCCTTTTTGTTTTAGGGTTAAACCTAAAAAATGTTCCAAATTAGTCGTTGGATTTTTAAAAATGATAAAATTGGTCCTTAAGACTTTTTTTGTCCTTGTTAAATTACTCATTCCATCCGTCAATGAACTGTTTGTGTAAAAAAAAAATAAAAAAATTAGCTACTTTAATCATGTTGTGCCGCATTTATTATCTTCATGTAAGCCTTGCCAAGATCAACAGGCAAAATCGACATTCGATCTAACTTAGTGCGTCAACGTTAGTACCACCATGTCACTGTAAACGTAGGTGGTTGATCATTCAAGTGGCATATCAAATAAATGTAGGTGGTTCTGAGGACCAATTTTTATTTTTTTAATGACCTTAAGGACTGCTTTGATACACACCAAAAGCATAGAGACTAATTTTAGATTTAACACTTTGTTTTCAACGATGAGGGTGTCCGAGATTTTGCACACATATCGAATACTCATATTGAATCTAAATATGGCCTTAAGAGATTATTAAATTTACTTTGTTTGATAAAACTTTTTATTTCTTTTTTTAAAAAGAATAAATAAAAAACAACACAAGAACTTACAAAATATTATAACTACTTTCAATTCACACTAACACTTTTCTAAACAAGAAAAAAAAAAAAAAAAAAACTTCTAAAAAGAATAACAAACGGAGCCATGCAGATGAAATTTTGAACTCTTAGCTATCTATGGGAGTTATATATCGAATCTTGGATTGCCACTTTAATTATCCTTCTCGGATTGCCCAAACAAAATTTCATTGGGCCAACGCATAACATGGGCTTGATTTCCACCAAACCAAAAAAAAAAAAACAAAGAGACCTCTAAAAGAATAAAAACGAAGCCATGCAGATGAAATTTCGTACTCTTAAGCTATCTACTGGAGTTATCATCGAATCTTTGATTGCCACTTTTAATTATCCTTCTCGGATTGCCCAAACAAAATTTAATTGGGCCAACCCATAACTTGGGCTTGGTTTCCTGTTGTGGGTTACATCCACCAGATAGCTTGGGCTTAACTGGCACCCTCTACGTTGTTCAAACATGGATTTTATGGGCCTGACCTAATTGCACTCAAAACACCCTAATTCACAAGCCCTATTACAACTAAACCAGGCCAAAACATTTTGTGTGGGACGAGAATTCCTTGTTATTATGATGTTCGAGAGGGAGCTACATAAGTAAGAGCATCTTCAGCAATACCCTCTATTTTAGCTATCCAAAATATATATTTTTTAAGTTTAGCTACTAACTTTTCAATATAGATTCCAGCAGACCATCTATTCTATCCTTTATTTTCTTTAAATAATATATTTCAATCATTTTTTTATTATTTTTTGTTCTTTTTCTTTTTTCTTTTTTCGATAAGGGAGAGGGAGAGAGAAAGGAGAGAGAAAAAAAGAATAAAAAAATCCTAGAAGGTGTTACAGTGAATCACTGTAGCAAATTTTAGCAAAACTTTCATTTTAAAAGGTCTGCTGGAGCTCTAAAAAGACTCTTATTAGTTAAATATAGCTATTATGAGACTTTTAAAGTCTGTTGGAGATGCTCTAAGTTCCGTATCCTAAGTTGCACCGAGCATGTAAGCTCTCTCTTTTCATACTGTTCAAATTTCTATAAAATTACTATTCAAGAGGAAGCTGCAGAGCCTACCTACTTAGAGCAAATAAGTTTCGCATCCTAAACTGTTCCGCACACGTGAATCGGAGAACGTCTTCTCCTACGCCGCCCATAGCGTGGCAATGAACAGAGAGAGAGTACACTTTACACCTGGTTTGGAGGGCGAAAGTCAGGGATGGGGAACTGAAGCACATGTTACACGTTAGCAACATCTTTTCCAAGCTTTTAGGTCATCCTGATTGAGTAAACAACTAGAAAGGTGGTTCTGGATGTCTCACTAATTCACCGACCTACGCTTAGTCTTCCTATTGCCTTTTTTTTTTTTTAATGAATAAAATTTAAAAAAGAAAAAGATATATATATCTTTATTTGCTTGTTGTTTTTAATAAAAATGACGTAGGCATCTAATAGATTTTCAATCCACGATTTTCACGACTTCTCTTTTTATCTTATTATTATGGGAAGAGAAAATTTCGTCTTAGTTAAATAGTTGGGTTTATTATGTTCTGATATATCACTCTCCATGAATCACTAGTATCAGAGATGGAATCAGGGGTCTATTAAAAAAAAAAAAAATGGAATCAGGGGAGCTTTTTGATTTGTGATTTTAAAAAGTGTGATATAAAAATAGTGATTTTAAAATGCGATTTTAAAAAAAACGTAGTTAAGAATTTTGATTTTTAAAATCGTAGTTTAATATTTAAAATTGTGCAATTTTTTTAAAAAAAAATCATTGTTTGCAATTTGTGAAACAATGATTTTCTACATTTTCAAATTTCAATTTTAAAAAAATCAAATTCCAAACGATGAATTTTCTGCGATTTGATTCAAAATTGCATTTTTTAATTTATGAAATCACAATACCAAACATACACTTATGACATGTTTGATACACAGAATGACTATTCTAAGAAATATCATTTATTAAAAATAAAATGAATTAAATGAATTAATCATTTCGAGAATAAAGAAGGTTAATTTTAAAAGCAAGCCCAATTCCGTCCCCAAAATAGTAACTCAAAACCACCGTATGTTCTTTTTTTTTTTTGAAAAGTCCACATATCCCCCTCAAACTACCATCCAATTGACAATGTCCTCCTCAAACTTTTAATTGTGACAATGTTCCCCCCAAACTACCAAACAAATGACAATGTCCCCCTAAGGACGAAAATACCCTTAATAAAATAAAAAATAATAATTTTATTTTTAAAAAAAAACTAAATTTTTTTTTTAAAAAAAAACACTACATTCATAAGGGCTAGAAAAAGACTAATGCTAAAATAAAAAACAAAAGCCAAAACAAAATTAATTTTTTTTTTTTAAAAAAAAACACTATACAAACCAATTGGACAAATTCAAGAATAAAAAAAAATTATAACATTTTCATTTAAAAAATTATAATTATTTTTTAAAAATATTATTATTATTATTATTATTATTTTCGAATTTATTAGGGTTAGAAAAAACTAAACTAAAAAAAAAAAAAAAAAAAAAAACTCCAACCCAATTAGCCAAATTCAAAATTTTAAAAACAATTATAAAGTTTCGTTTTAAAAAAATAAATTTAAAAATAATAATTAGTCTTATTAAAAAATTTGTAGGGTTATTTTTGTCTTTTCTTGTCATTGAGGGGATATTGTCATTTTTTGATAGTTTGGGGGGCATTGTTACAATTGAAAGTTTGAGAGAGACATTGTCAATTGGATGGTAGTTTGAGGGGGTATGTGGACTTTTTTCTATTTTTTTTATTTTTTTAAGTCACCTTTTTTCTTTTGGGTTTTGTGAAAGTAGAGCTAATTTGACTGTTTTAGAGTGATATTTCATTATTTTGTGGTATATTATGCATTTAACTTTAAAAAAAAAAAAAAAAAAAAAAAAAAAAAAAAACCATCTTTCATTGCCCTAGTAAACGTAGGTGGTTGAACATTTAAAGATCAGCCATTTGACACATTACCCAATGCATAAAGGTTTGAAAAGTGGATCTTTCAAAGTTAATTTTAATACAACAATTAGGGATTCTTTTTATGTGCAAACTGCTGTTTGTCGAAATTTAAAAGGCAAAATTATTATAGTCATCGCTCAATTCAACCCCTTTTGTGATTCGTCTTACGGTGAAGCCCTTGCTGCTTGTCTTGCAGCCTCTCTTGCAGTCTCCCTTTATTCGCCAAAATTTCACTTTGAAAGGAAACTCACTTAATGTAATTTTGGCTTTACAATCTTTTCTCTTTAACTTAAAATTGAAAAATAGTGGACCTCATTTCAATTACGTTTTCTTTGTTTTCGGTCTCCTCTCTTTGGGAGACCCGCAAAGTTAATAAAAGTATAAACTTCTGAGTTCATTATGTGATTTATTAGGCTGCGGTTAAATCTTTTTCTAGATACAATCTCACTTTTTTTTCCTCCTTCACCCTATTCCCATTTGTAGTGGCAAAGATCCACATTGCACTGTTTTTCCTGCCTCTTTGTAGCTCTTTTTGGTTTCCAATGAATGTAATTACAAAAAAAAAAGGAGAAAAAAAAGGTTTGAAAAGTGGGAATTGGATTTGGCTTACCTTGTGTAGTTTTAATAACACGAGATCTTCTATAGTTTAAACAAACGATCAAGATTGTAAACCTCTCCTAAGTCTAAAAAAGTTACATTACTTTTCAAACCTTACAGGCTTTTGCCGGTCACCCATTTTCCCATTGGCTCTACGCCCTTTCTCTACATTTTCTCTATTACAACTGCTCCCCCCTCTTAGAGCATCTCCAAGAGAATAGGTAAATGTTCAAAAATAGTTAAATTTGATTATTATTTTTTTTTCCTCCAACAAAATAGGTAATTTGTAGATTTTGACTTTAGAATGAACAATGAATAGGCATTTCTGCCTATTTACTATTCACAGTACAAACAATTTTTTATTGTTTTTTTTTCTCTCTCTCTCTCTCTTTATTTCACTCTCTCTCTCAACCTCTTTCTTTCACACTCTCTCCAACACAAAATAATATTTAAAGAAAATAGATAGTAGAATAGATAATTNACTTTTCAAACCTTACAGGTCTTTTGCCGGTCACCCATTTTCCCATTGGCTCTACGCCCTTTCTCTACATTTTCTCTATTACAACTGCTCCCCCCTTCTTAGAGCATCTCCAAGAGAATAGGTAAATGTTCAAAAATAGTTAAATTTGATTTTTTTTTTTTCCTCCAACAAAATAGGTAATTTGTAGATTTTGACTTTAGAATGAACAATGAATAGGCATTTCTGCCTATTTACTATTCACACTACAAACAATTTTTTTTGGTTTTTTCTCTCTCTCTCTCTCTCTCTCTCTCTCTTTCTTTCACTCTCTCTCTCAACCTCTTTCTTTCACACTCTCTCCAACACAAAATAATATTTAAAGAAAATAGATAATTTGTTAGAGTGAATAGAAAAATGAGTAGTTAAAATAAATATTTGTACTTTTTTAATTGCTATTTTAGCTATCATTACTGAAAATGCTCTTAAACTCTCTCTCAAATAGGTAGACAACTCTCTTCTCTATTGCCAAGGCCCTTACTTCCACCAAATCTAAACATGGTGCAACGTGACGTAGTAGAAAGTTGAATCTACAAGTATAATAACACACACTTATTTTACAAATCTAAGAAATATCAAGAAATTGTATGCAAATTGAAGAAAAATCACTCATGAGAATTTCTTATTGAGAAAACTAAAAAAAACAAAGTTTGGTTGGTCTTATTGAGTTTAAATAGAAATAAGGTCACAATCCTAAAAGAAAAAATTACAAAACAATCCAAATTTGATTGATCGAATTAAAAAACATTATTTTCGATCGATTGAACAACCGATCGAACCTCTCAAAAATTACTACTGAAGGACCTTATCATTTTGATCGATCGAAAGCTCTCAAAAATTTCTACCGAACAATATATAATCCTTTTTGAAACTCTCTCTATATCTCTCAAACTTTTCGATGAAATTGTTAGCTAATTGATCTACATCAAAACCTCTCTTTCCTTGGGTTGACACACACCATCTACCACCCACACGCATGGTCTTTTCTCAAACACAATCATTCGCCCACCCACTTGAGTTGGAGGACTTGGTCTTACGCATGAATGATTAATTCTAAACGTTTTGTGAGGCTTCATCATTACTTTAAACTCCAAAAAGTAAAGAATCCTCCTGCAAAACCCCATCCATGTGAGAAGTATTGGAACTATACAAAATACACAATAATTAAAAGTTGAATGTTCCTTTCTTATCAGCATACTTTTCTGATATTGCTGGCAACTTGTATATATATTATTATCTTTATACTTTTTTTTGGGTCTATGATTCTCTAAAGATCATCCATATCTAGGTCTGAAAAAGGTGCTATTTGTCCTCTATCGTTGGCCAGCTGGCCGACCTCCTTCATCAGATCTCCGCAAATTTCTTGGTTTCCCATTTTGAACGTGCTTTAGTCAACGTATGATGCAAGGAATTATAACCACCACGCTTCTAGTTGTGCCATATAAAATGAAATTAAATTAAAAACTTAATCTGATGTTATGTCTTTGTTTGTTAATTTTTTTTTATTTTTTGTTTTTAAAATAATAACATTAACAAACAATAAAAAAACACAAAATACTACAAACTGTTTTTATTTTTAAGTTACATTAGAATATTTTTTTAAAAAAAAATTTTTTAAAAAAATCTTCTAAATAACAAGAAATGTTACGTACCACACAAAAAATTCAATAAAACTGATACGGCAAGTTTTAATAGTAGTACATATACGCATATATCTAATGGCTATCAGACATTGTCACGTTAGTTTTGTAAAATATTTATAAGATGTTTATGGGGTTTGTAACATTTGTTATAAGAGTAATGTTAAATAATAAACCTCCATCACATTCTCATTTTCATCTCGATTTTTTTTTTTTCTTAACAAGGATAGAAGGACATTGTCATATTAGTTCAATAAAATAAAGTACAATATAAAGCATTACTCGTCTCTTAACAAGTATTAACAAACAGAGCTGATTAGAGAGAACTCATAATCAACTTTTCCAATTGAGTCGGCATACACACAAAAAATAACTTCAAAAGAAAATCACATCCAAATCCTGTTTGTCTAAGCCGAAAATAAACAACAAATTTGTTACCATTAATAGGACAATGATGCAGCTATACAATAGTACAAATTCATCTCAAATTTCAATATAGTGGGGACCGAAGATTTGACAAAATTAAGTAGCTTGAACCACTTGGTCTTTTTTATTAGGTGTGGCTCTTTGAAATAAATCTTTTTGGGCAATTGCTTCAAATAATTGACAATTTCGAATGCAAAATGCTGCAATTACTTAGTGAGCTGGATTAGAAAACGAATAATTGTTATGAGAATGCATGATTCATATATGTTTTAAGCAGCCCATGATTCTACATCTTCATTTTACCTATATATCATTATTAATTAACATGCCATGTAATCAAAGAATGCTTGAAGAATGCAAATTAATATTTCTCTTTTTTTAATATTGTTACGATTCTAAGGTTTAAGGATTTAATCAAATCAATATCCAACAGTCTTATGACTTTTGGATCGATGGTTAGGCCCTGAACCATTAGTTTTTGATTAGGTTTTGATACCAATTGTTAAGATCTTAATCATTGATCCAAAAGCCCTAAGGATATTCACATTCGGTTCAGCAAATCTTAGCTAAAGAATCATATTTTTTTATTTTAACTACCCACTTTTTTAATGTACATATATGTATTCTTTTTTTTTTAGCTATCTATTTTCACTATTTTCAAAAATAAAAAAGAATAAGGTTGATTATTTTTCTAGTTAATTTATGCATTTGTTAAACTACAGAGCTAGTGGACATGAGCTACCCATTTTAGTTTTTTTTTTTTTAATGAAATAGAATAACAAGCCAAGGACACCTTTTCTCCATCATAATTTTAGCCAAAGAATATTCAAATTGGTTAATCTAAAGTCAAACTTCTTAAATTTGGAAGTAAAGTCTGCTAAGAATGAACAATTATAAGGCCATTGAGTGAAAATTTAGAAAATACTTTTCTTTCTAACTTTTGAAATAAAAAGGGAAGTGCTTGGCGCTTTACTGTTTTAACCATAATTTCCTTAAAAGTTGATGTGTCAGTTCAAAATTGATAGAATTAGTCAAATTTTTTTGTTTAATCATTTCACCCAAATGAGAATTAAGCTGATTCTAGTTCCAATAAGCAAGAAAAGCAAAGCCAGATGCAACCTTTCTATTCTTTTATTCTTTGCAATCATGATAGCCATTCAGCCTAGTTATAAACAAGCTAATTGCTGTATTGCTCCTTGGCATACTGTGGATATCCTCAGCATCCATGTTCCCATAATTCCGCAGAAGACAATATTATTGGAGTTTCAGATAGGAAAGGGAATTTCACTGTCAAATCTGCTTACAAGTTGTTGATTCAGGACAAAACCCTTCGGTCCCTTTGACACAAAAGTTTGGGACAAACTTTGGAACGCAAAAATTCATGAGAGATTAAAGCTTCTAATTTGGAAGATAACGATCATCTTACACCCTAATTGTCTTGGATCTCACATGGCTTTATAGAAATAAGGTGATCCATGGAGAGCTCTCTCCCAACTCGATCAAATTTGGAAAGGAAGCAAAAGACTTCATTCAGAATATCTCAACGTTTGGAACCCTATCTTCGAGTCAAGATCAAAGGAGAATTGGGTTCTCCCTCCCAAGAACTGTCTTGAAATAAACTTTGATGTGGTGATCCGTGATTCCTTTTTTGTGGGTGCAACTTAGAATGCCAATTGAAACTATACATTGTTGAAGCGCACTAACTCTCAAGTTTGATCCCTCTTGTCTATTTGTAAAGTTCATCACAATGTCAATTGACCTACACATAATTTAGCTAGACAGACCGTATGTTAATTTAAGTGGATGCATTTTCCATTCTTTTTCCCGTAGGATTTAACTCTCTTTAGTGACATTAATGCCCCCCTTGCCTTGTTCCTCCCCCGCACAAAAAAAAGAAAGAAAAAAAATATTTTAGGTAAAAGTGTGGCAGTGGGTTCAATCTGGCTGCACAGAACAAAAATACATTTGTGCCTGTGAATTAGCTCAGCCGTCCCCTTGTGTTTGGTAATAAGATTGCATGTAAATCAATTAAAATTCAATCTGCATGCACGTAAAAAGAAAATGCAAAAGAAATCATTATCTCCTTATGCATTGTGACAAGATAATTATCACACTAATTGAGTTTTAAACATCCCATCCAGATTCCATATCAGTGAGAAATAATATAATAAGAGTCGGCCCATCCCAGCAAAGGTAACCGAAATAAATCAACCACCTCCACTACAATAAAAGTTTTGATTATATTATTCAGTTTGGAGAGAGAGGCTGGGAATAAAATAGTCAGATAAATGCTTGCCATCCCTCCAATTTCAGACACGTTCAGACGGAGAGTGACGGCTTTAGCCATAGATTTATAGCCCAGAAAGCCAAGTTGCTGCCTCTCCTTACTCAAAGAAAGGGATATACAGCGGGAGAGAGAGAGAGAGAGAGAGAGAGAGAGGA